>MU228238.1:74413-91193 GCA_018584345.1 Thuja plicata
TTATTAGATTAATAAAATTAGTTTTTATGCCAAAATGTATAGATTCATTAACTTGTTCAGATTTAGTATTGAATCAACACATTAACATAATAGTCTATATTATCCGATGGTTAGTTATTTAAAATGGATCATTAATATTAGTCAGTTTAGGTTATTTATTGAATTGTGAAATTGTGAATTAACTAACAGGGTTTTGGCCTAGAGAATTGATTTGCTTAACTTAATTAATTTAATGTATAAGAGGGCTTTTGTACATCTCGTTATGGTAATATAACTTATCCACCTTTTATGTTTAGATAACACTTCATGATAGCTCACATTACCAAGTTTATTGCTGAATATAAACCAATTATTAATACGGTTAACTCATGAGCTAACAATGTAGACAAATTATTGATTATGTTAAATAAATCATGTACAAAATATTTAACCTAGGTACGTACACCTTTTAGGTTGATATGATTTTGAAATAAAATTGGTTAAAAAATTAAACGCATCCTTTCGAAACGAAATTGGATAAGAATATAGTAATTATGAGAACCTTATTAAACCGTGAATGTTTAAGGATTGCAATGACATCGAATAGGATTAATAGAATTTGATTTCTAGGTCAACCATTAATGGGGTTAGTATACCCCTATGTCCTTACAATACTAAACCATAGATTCTCTTACCATCTTTCAAGTTGGATTACCGACTCTACAATCGCCTATCGATAAACCTAGCTCAATCTATGACTTGACCTTTCAGCTTGAGAAGTAACTTCACCATGTTGTCACCCTCCCTTAGCACTTCAATTTTTTTGTGTCATCATTTTTGATGTTGTTTTATGTCCTAAAAAAATAAAATTTGTGTGTGTTTTGCCCTTGTTTTGGGCATGACATAATACTTGGGATTTAGTTACTTTACCTCATGGCAAAAATCCAGTTTCATGTAAATGGTTATACAAAACTAAGTTGAATGTAAATAATGAAATTAGTAAGTTTAAAGCTAGGCTAGTATTAAGAGTTTTCTCTAAAATTTAAGGAATAGACTATAATGAGACCTTCTATCCTATTGCTAAAATTCCTACCATTAAATTTGTTCTTGCTTTAGTTGAAAAAATGAATTGGCCTATTCACACAATGGATGTTAAAAGTGCCTTTTTAAATGGTGATTTGCATGAAGAAATATATATGTCTCAACCTCCTGGTTTTATTAAAGAAGTTAATGAACATCTTGTATGACATATATTTATGGTTTAAAACAATCTCCTAGAGAATGGTACTCTAGAATCAATGCTTTCTTTATTTCTCAAGGTTTTGATAGAAGTAAAAATGATCCTAGCTTGTATATCAAGCATAGTGAAGATGACATTATTATTATCATTCTTTATGTTGATGATTTGATTCTTACTTCAAGTTCTAACCATTTAATTTATGATATTAAGTTTCAACTTAACCAAAAGTTTCAAATGACTGATTTAGGGATTCTACATTATTTCTTAGGAATACAAATTTGACAAACCCCTAAGGGTATTTTTATTTAACAAAGTAAATATGCTAAAGATCTTCTTGATATATTTCATATGAATGATGCTAATCATGTTTCAATTCCATGTGAATTAGGAACTAAGTTAATGATAGATATGGAATCTCCATTTATAGATGCTACTCCTTATAGAAAACTCATAGGAAGTTTAAATTATCTAACTCTCACTAGACCTGATATATCTTTTAGTGTTGGTTTATTTTTAAGATTTATGTCCAAACCTCACAAAACTCACTGATGAGCCTTTTTTACTGTCTTTATTATATTAGTCCTTGCACTATGTTTTCAAGTATTATTAGAACAATTGTGAACTCTAAGTCAGTTGAACTTTTGTTAAGTATAGAAAAGAACAATTAAGCCATGGGTGGAATAGATATGTCATATTACGCCAATAGTATATATATGTTGCAGTATTTCATATAATAATCTAAATGTGTGCTCTAACATTTAGATTAATTTGATAAGTTGCTTGCATGAATATCTTTTGCATATTAACTAATCTTGCAAGGGAGTAGGAGTCATTGGGAGTGGTCGACAACATTGAAGGAGGATGTAAAGACCAGCTTCATGTGGATAAGCCATCATAGCAACAGAAGATACGACTACCAAAAATTAGGAGCCATTGTTTCAGAGATGCATAAATATAGCTCTGCTATATTCCCTTCATATTACCAGCATGTTGAGTTGATCAGTCAGACTTCATTCTACACGTCACGGGCCGTTGCGCTTCCTATTCTCTTTCTTTGGCACGGTTTTAGTTAGTTAGTTCCTTTTCTATTTTGAATAAAGAAGTCAACCCTCTATTTATAGGGAGGAGACTATTTGTTTGTAAGTTCAGATTTTTGGAAGGAGAACAATGTTCTGATTGTATCTTGTTCAGCAAGTTCATTTTCAGCTTGATGTCTTATTTTTCATGTAACCGGTTTTGAAAGATAATGAAGTAAATTTTGGTTCATAGTCTAGCAGAAGCAAACCAAGGGGGCCCACTTGGTAGGTGGATTAGAGTAGAATTAGAATAGATTTACTTCTTTCATTTCTAGTATTCTAGATATAAGATTACAGTTTCTTCCTGCATCATTGTACTTCGTGAATGTTCCTGTAGCACCTGCAAGGATAGCTTTCGTGAATGCTCTAGGTTGAGAGAATAGATTTTAGTAGAATTTTGCAAGTTGTAGCATTTATTTTAGAAAGGAATAAGTGTGTTTCCCTTCTTGCAACCCTAGTATAGATTCCTTTCATGTATTTTACTTTCCTGCAGCACAGGTAGATTGGCTCCTTAAGGAGCTTAGTGCACATACTATGTTGTACCATTTCAAGTATACGTCCTTGGGTTGACAAAATAAATGCACCTCATGGTAGGAGAAGTGATCCTTAGATTGAATACATTATTCCTAAGAGAGGCTTTGGGCATGATTACTAAGCACCTATTGTGAGGCGGTTCATTTTTGGCGCCGCTGTCAGGGATGGTGTCAAGCTAAGAAACCTTTTGAGTCTTTTAGTTAGTTTAATGGTTTGTGGTCCTAAATTTACTTCACCAGTGTGAAGAATTCATTTGCATGCATCGAAGGGGGGGAAGAAGAGATGAATATGGAAGATTTCTTCTAGGAGAACATGTGAATTTGAATGAGCAAGCTGAAGAAGTTGAATTGCCTTTTGTTGATGCAAGTCCCGAGTTTCCTGCAGCATCTACTGCTAGAGAAGGATCTTTTGATATAAGTGCTTTCTGACCTTTTGCTAAAATCTTGTCCAGCTTTCTTGATAATTCTGACCCAAATGCACCTGCTAATAAAAATATTGTGGCTAATATTCCTTTCCAATAGCAAGTACCACCCCCGATACCTCTAGTAATGGCACACCCTACTTTCCCATTTCCTCTGCCAAGATTTATAAACAATCCAAACCTCAAAAATATACCCTCAGCTGCACTTCCAAAATTTTATCGGCTGATAATTGAAGATCTTGACACCTTTTTGTTTGAGTTTGACATCCTCTATCATAGCTTTGACTATAACACTGATGCCCACAAACTCAAGCTATTTCTAGCAAGACTGAAAGAGTCAGCCTTACGGTGGTTCATGGGATTAGGAGAAAATGCAGTAGGCACATGGGATGAGATGCAGACCCTGTTTCTAGAGAAATACAAAGAATATTGCAAGGGGAGTGACCCAAGGGGAGATGACATTTTTAGAATGTTGCAGAAGGAGGATGAAACTTTGGAGGACTATGTTTCATGTTTTTTATACACCATGCAGAAGAATCCCCAACATGTTCTGGCAGAGGATTCACAGAAACTAGTCTTCTTGAGAGGAGTGAACGATAGCTGTCTAGAAGCATTGGACCTCATGGCTGGTGGGGATATATCCCAATCCTCTTGGGATGATCTCAAGAAAATCTATCTCAACTACTCCATATCAACTAGGAAGAAAGGAAGAGGATATCGGTCTACAACAACTAAAGGGAGTAGTTCAGGCATTTCTAAGTTGGAGATATCTAACATGCTAGCAGATTTCAAGAAAGACATCATTAATGATGTTGCCACACATCTTGACACCATGATTGCCAAGAAGAAACATGCAGACACTGAATTGTAGTTGGCTGAATATTGTCCTCATTGTCGGAAACAAAAGAAAGACTGTGAGTGCAAGCTGGTGGCGAACTTGGAAAATCAACATTTGCCTACTGAGTACATGAAGATAGAAGGAGATAATGAGAAAGTGTTCTTCATTGCTCAACATCGCCCATGGGCACCATGAAAAGGTATGCCTCAAGACCCATTACAATTTTCAAATCCTTATAATAGTCAATGGAAAAACCAAAGTTATCAGAATAATCCTTAGTACTCTCAACCACCCTGGAATAACCAGTGGCCTAACCAGCAAAATAACCAGTGGCCTAACCAGAAAAATAAAAAGTGGCCTAACCAGCAAAATAACTAGTGGCCTTATTAGAAAAACCAATGGAAACCACCGCAAGGGAATCAGTAGAAAAATAATCAATGGAGGGGACCTCCACAGTGGCCTAACCAAAATACTGCTTTTCCACAATTACCACCACCAGTGCCACCTCCTGCAATAATGTCAACTCTTGCAGCCACTATCCCCAATCGAAAGAAAACACAATTGCCTGCTCAGCCGCAACCAAATCCAAATAAAAAGCAACAGCAACAAGCAATGTATACTACTGATACACAAAAGTATCCTTCTTACGCTTTAAAGATATCTGACATACATCTAAGGTCAGGTACTACTCTACCTGTACCCGAACAACCTATGATCACAGAAGTTGTAGACACTCATGCAGCATTAGCACCTCTTCCAGAGGCTGTATTGCAAAATACCACCCAATCAACTCAAAAATCCAGCAGAACTGATGATGAAACCGCAGTTGTACCTCCTTTTCCACAAAGGCTCACAATAGAAAAACCTATATCCCAAGAGGAAATGCCTTTTGATATTCTTGAGCAGCTAAAAAATATGCACATCCAAATACCTCTATTTCAAGCTATCAAAGATGTTCCTATCTATGGGAAAGTAATTAAAGATGCATGCCTTAAAAATCCTAGGAGGAAGAAGAAAGACCCTCAAACAGTTCATGTCATAGGGCAACTTGCGGATATCATGTTGGGAAAGGTATTTATACCCAAGTATTCAGACCCTAGAAGTCCAGTAGTTGACTTGATAATTAATGGACAATCTATTAAAAATGCTTTAGTTGATTTGGGGGCAGCAATTAATGTGATGAGCAAAGAAAAAATGCACAAACTAAGTATAGAAGGCTTAAGAACAACACCAAAAATATTACAACTTGCTGATAGTTCAATAGTCACTCCAGATGGTCTTGTAGAAGATGTGGTAGTTACCCTAGACTCATGGAATACCTTGCTGATTTTCTCATCCTATCACCAAAAGTAAACTTTTTTGGCTATCCATTCATCCTGGGGAGACCTTGGTTAGCCACCACTGATGCAAAAATTAGTTGCAGACCTATGACAATTTCAAATGGTCAGGAAATAAAGAAAATAGCACTCTATCCTCCTGCCTAGCCTTATCCAGATCTGAAGGATCTCATTTGGCTAGAACTAGGAGATGAGGAAGAAGAGGTCAATTATGTTCTCAGCTCATGATGATGCATAGATAGTCTTTTCTGAAAATGCAAGAGGAAGATGATGTAATACAAAGTATTCTTAACAATGAGTGTATAACAACAAAAGATGTTTCTAAAAGTATTATTCTATAGCTATCTACCTATGAAGATTGTATCTTTCCAACAAGCCCTAAAATAAATAGTAAATTATTACCATGTGAAATTGCTACAAACCCAGTACCTGAGATGTCAAGGGTAGAGCTAACAACTACTGTGGAAATTTCCCTTGGTCGTAATCTCCATGTAAACAACAAGTTGCCACTTCAGCAAATGGAACAGTTAACTAAACTCTTGTGTAAGCATGAGAAAGCCTTTGCTTGGAATTATGGAGACATACTAGGACTGAACCCCAAGCTCTGTACCCATAGGATCTACATTAATGATGGCAGCTTACCACTATGCTAGCCTCAAAGAAGGATAAATCTAGCATTGAGAGAGATAGTCAAAAGTGAATTACAAAAATTACTAGATGCTGGTTTCATCTATCCAATCTCTGATAGCAAGTGGGTATCACCGTTAGTCATTGTACCTAAGAAAGTGGGGAAATGGAAAATATGTGTGGATTATAGAGAGTTGAATAATGCCACAAAGAAGGATCATTTTTCTTTACCTTTTAATGATCAAGTCCTGGACACTCTGGCTGGTAAGAAATATTTCTCCTTTCTGGATGGATACAGTAGGTACAACCACATCAACATTGCTCCAAAAGATCAAGAGAAGACTACATTCACATGCCCCTAGGGTACATATGCCTATTTTTTATTACCATTTGGTCTATGCAATGCGCCAGCTACCTTCCAAAGAGTTGTAATCAACATTTTTGTCGATATATCACATGATTGTATGGAGATATATATGGATGACTTTACTACATTTGGAGTCACCTTTGAGGAAGCCCTGAAGAATTTGGAAAGAGTGCTAATCAGATGTCAGGAACACAATTTGTCTCTCAATAGTGAAAAAAATTTCATGATGATGCAAGAAGGCATAGTGCTGGGACATTTCATATCTAAAGCTGGAATCCAGATAGATCCTATGAAAATAGAGGTAATTCTAACATTTTCTATTCCTATAAATCAGAAATATGTTAGGTCTTTCCTAGGACATGCTGGCTACTATAGAAGGTTTATCCAAAATTTTAGTCAAATAGCTAGTCCTCTATATACTTTGCTTACTAAAGATGCTGAATTTAACTGGACAAAAGAATGTGATGAATCCTTCCTGCAGCTTAAGAAACTGTTAACCACTGCACCCATACTTAGGGGTCCTGATTGGAGTTTGCCATTTCACATTCACATAGATGCTTCAAAATATGCAATAGGTTTTGTCCTAGGACAAAAGTCTAGTAACCTGGAAAATGCAATTTACTACATTAGCAAAAGCCTCCATGGACCAGAGTTAAACTACACAGTGATAGAGAAAGAATTACTAGCAGTATTATATTACTTGAACAAATTCTATCATTACATAACTGGCTATCCTATTTTTGTTCATACTAACCATGCAGCAATAAAATATCTCATAAAAAAACCTGCTATCATAGGCAGGTTAGCAAGATGGCTTCTTTTGTAGGAATTTGACATTACTATAGTTGACAAGCCTAGCAAGGCAAATGTAGTAGCTAATTATCTGTCAAGAATCCACCATACAGAACAAGATACTACTTTGATAGATGATGCATTTTCAGATGAGCACTTGTTTCATATTTCTGTCCAAAGTCCATGGTATGCTGACATAGCTAATTACTTTACAGCTAACAAAGTTCCAACACATTTTTCTTACAAATAAAAAAGACTACTAGTTGAAAAAAGTTTTAATTTCTCTTGGATTGATAACATGTTGTTTTACACTAAACCTGATCAAGTAATGTGTATATGTGTGAGAGAAGATGAGACATATGACATTCTCCATGCCTGTCATGATGAACCGTGTGGGGGACACTTTGCAGCAAAAAGAACAACCCAAAATATTTTAGCAGCTAGATATTATTGGCCTTCACTTCACAAGGATTTAGCCAACTATACAAGAAAGTGTGACAAAATTTCAAAGAATGGGTAGACCGACTAAGTCTGATGAAATGCCATTAAATCCACAAGTGGTGGTCACTCCATTTGAATAATGGGGTATGGAATTCATTGGTCCAATAGACCCTCTATCCAATGGAAAGTCTTACATCCTAGTGTGCACCAATTATTTGACCAAATGGATCGAAGTAAAAGCTATGAAACATGCTCGAGACCATAAAGTTGCAAAATTTTGTATTAAGAGATTTTCACAAGATATGGAGTACCGAGAGAGCTTGTAACTGACCAAGGCACCCAATTCACTTCTAATTTAATAACAAAGCTCATGGAAGAATACAATATTAGACATAGGAAGTCCAGCCCTTATCACCCTCAAGCCAATGGATAGGCTGAAGTTACAAATTGGGAAATAGAAGCCATTCTAACAAAGACAGTTCATCTGCATCACCGGGACTAGAGTAGCAGATTATCAGAAGCTGTCTGGGTGTATAGAACAAGTTGGAAGACCACTACATGATTCATTCCATTTGAACTATTGTGTGGAAAAATAGCTATGCTACCAGTTAAATTTGAAGACAAAACACTAAGGACAACACTACAGTTAAATCTCGATCTTCCTATAGCACACAAGGAATGATTACTGCATCTCAATTCCTTGGATGAAATATGTAAATCTACACTGGAGCGAACTGAACTAATTCAAAAACAAAGGAAGAAATGACATGACTCACATATCAAGAGAAAACAATTTCAAGTTGGATACTGGGCATTGCTGTATGATTCAAGATTCAAGGAAATGCCAGGAAAGTCGCAGACAAGATGGTTGGGGCCATATGAAATAAGCCATGTTTTCACCAATGGAGCCATCCAGTTGACCATAATTGATCCAGTACACTTCAAGCTTCTAGTCAATGGACATCAACTAAAGTTGTGTCACCAACCTCAAACAAAAGAAGACCTCCTATAGCAATTCAAACAACAAAAATTAAACAAGCAAAAGGTAACACTTCCTGCAGCAGAGGGTGCGAACCTTCTTTCTGTAGCTCTTCAGTAAAATCCATCAAGCATGTCCATAATAAATGCTTCATGTTCACATGAAGTACATTATTTCATTCACTTTCTATTTCTACTTTCCAACTCATCTCATTTCTTTAATCTACCACCCACCCACCTGTTGGTTGTATTCCCAATTTTGGCTAGTTTCCCTAAAATTTTGTGGTCTTCTCTCTCTATTTTCATGTTTAAAATAGAGCTCTCTCAGTACTTATACCTTTTTCCTGTCAAATTTTTTAGGTTTTCAAGTCTAAGTCTATGAGAATATTCAAAAACCTTGAAACCCTAGGTCTTGTTTGGTGTTTCGAATTGAAAAGAAACCCTAAGGTCTTTTTTGCTTATGTCTTGTTGTTACCTTTTTGTTTCACTTAAGTCATGTGTTACATTCTGATCGCTTTGTTGCATAACTTGAATGGCATATTCCATTTTTCTCCCAGACTTGGCGATTAGCTTGTGTCACGTAGTCTCACTCAAATTTAGAATATTCCTTTGGCATTCCCAGACTTCATGATTTAGTTTGTAGTGCATAGTCACGGGATCAGTGAACAGGCTAGCAGTATATGAAGGGACCCATAGACAGGTCGTAATGTCACAAGAAATTATCAGCAGTTAAGGGTTTATCACAAGAAATCACGATCTCTTTATGTCACATAATCACCAGATGGGTCTGAGGTTAAGTAAGTTATGCAAGGCTTTAGTCATGTAGTCTTTGAAAAGGATGAGGGTTAGTGTTAACCATTGGTGACTTTGATTTCTTCATTGTCACGTGATTTCCAAATGATAACTTTGGTTAACGAAGGCAAGGAAAGTTGTATGGTCGCTTTGTCTCTAGAGAAATCATGGGTTGAAGACTAGGGTCAATGACAGAGAAATTTTATGCAGTCACATGGTCGCTTCATACCAAATTTTAAGAAAAGGCAGCAGTATCTGATATGACAATGTGAATCACTCATCGACCAATGACAGGCTTAGATTTTGATTACTGTGCAAAAAAGGGTAGCTGAGATGTATGAAAGTTAGCCAATCATAGGAAGACATGTCAGCTCATTTGAATTTTGTAAGGTTTTTTTGAGGATTCAATTTTATGAATTTGATTTCCTGTCATGCTCATGGAACTACGGCTAGGTTTTCAATCAAGTTCACAATATGTTGAATTAAAAATAGAATTGATGTTTTCTAAATCATGAGTTGTGTACTTCGAACGGTTACTATAAGGAGATGATGGTGTTTTCATTTTCATTCAGCTTGCTTTCATAATTTCAAAATGAGAAGAGCTAAGTGTTTTGAAAGAGAGAAAATTAGAGAATTGCAGGGTTTTCTGTTGCTTAAAAATCATTATTTCTAGAGAATTGTGCACAAGGGAGTAGGTGAATCTCAGAGATAGATTTTTTTCAGTATCAGTAAAGAAAAGGACATTCAAGCATGGTAAACATGAGTAGAGCTGTTAGTGTAGCTTCAACCAGTGGTTGAAGAAAAGGTTGAAGGAGAGAAATGAAATGAAATTTCTTTGAGAGCATTAAGAGGTGTTTTACAACATAGGATTGAAATCCTGAAAGATAAGACTGATGTTGTACTCAATGCCTATAATAAGTTGCCAGCTTTGCATATAGAGGTGATGGGGCATCTAGCTATCTTGAACCCCTATTTTACTAGATGGTCTACTAGGGTAAAATTGTTTGAAAAGATAGCATCTTTGCATGCCCTTAGATAACATTTTCCAGAGATAGTGACAAAAGTTGAAGATGAGATCAAAAGGGTCAATATTTCTCTCTCATTCTTTAAAGGAAAATTGAATCAAATTGAGGTAAAGTTAATCCTTTTTCTGATGAATTTAATAGATTTGTTCCTTCCTTAAGGGGAGATGATGATCAAGTAGAGGCCTTAGATGCCTAGAGGAATGAATTTGACAGCAAAATGCCTAGTGATGAGGCATTTATTTTGGGGACAGATGTGGATATAGAAGGATTCAATAAGATATTGGATGAAGCTTTCAAGGTAGAAACTGACATCAACAAGTTTCTAGTAGATGTAAAGAACATCACTGATGCTAGATGGGATAGGCAAAAAGTACAAATATAGAGTACTCAAGACTTCAAGTGGCCATTATATGAAGTAAAAGAATGGGAATTGGTGACCACATCCAAGAGAAAGAAGCCAGCAGTTGAAGAAGAAGTCTTGGACAATGAGTAAGGGTGACTACTTGGCACAACACTATTGAAGATAAAGAGATCAGTTATTGAAAAAGGAAAGTATAGGTGAATATGTAAGCACGGTCATCCAAACTTGAAATGAATACTACCAACTACCATGTTTACTATCAAAATGAAGTCACTAGATCGGGAGAAGAACAAAGAATATCTATTTTCATCTTTTGACTTGGTCATTCCACCGCTTCTTCTCTCTCTTTCTTTTTTGTCTCTTCTGTAGTTTTAGGGTTAGATTTTCTGAGACCATCTAAATCTTGTAGCATCCTTTTGAAAAGGATTCCAAGATGGTTGAAGACCTATATATAGAGAAGAGAGTTTTATTCTAAAAGAGGATGAAATATATTGTAAAAATTACTCTTTCTACATTTGTGTCTGTGTTCTTTCAAGCTTCAAAGCTTTTTCATGTATGAAAGAAGGATTACATCAATAAAATACGGTGCAATTTTAATCTTCTCTATTGTTGTCTCTTTTTTTCCTATGTATGCTTTTTTATGCTTAATATTGTAAGGCACTCTGAAGAATTTTGGTTACAAGGTGACTATCTAATTGCTTACAAGTTTCTTTCATGTAAAGAACTAAGTTTTGTGAGTGGTTTTGGGAAGCATATCAGTATTTAAATATTTGAAACAATATTTTAGAGGTAATTAGATAATTTGTAAGGCAACTTATCCTAATTGCATGTAGGTTATAAGGCAGCTTATAGTATTTTATTTTTGTGAGACTTTGAGCTTTTGACTCTGTAACCCAAAGGATAGGCACTGATCTAGGTCTTGGTCTGATAATCTATCATCATCCAATTTTTTAAAATTATTTCAATTAAAACACACCTGTTACTAAAACAAATGAGCTGAACTCATCAAGGACTTATGTTAGCAGGACATTGTCCATTTTAGTGATTCCTTGGAGAGTGAATCATTAGGTTATCCCTCCTAAAGACAAAAGGAAGAAGGATGCAAATCCTTGTCTCATTGGTTTATATTCTCAAAACCATAGCCTGGCTTATAATACTCTGTTTCAAATCAATCATTGCAATCTCTAAAGTATTCTATAAGTTGTTACAGTGAGGTTTTAGGTACATAATCAGTGAATGAAATAATCCACCAAATATAAATAGGCTGAAGTATCAGTAATCTTTAAAAGGTAAAACCTTCCTGAGTCTGTGGAGCTCAAAAATGAAGAAGGATATTATCCAATCCTTAGCAATTAGCCTTTCTCTTGCATAAAAGAGGTTGCATTCAAGTATACTAGGTATACTGTCATCATTAGGTAAGTGTTGCAAGAAAAAGTCCTAAAAAGTTGGCGACTCTACTGGGGATAGAGATTGTAAAGTCTTGTTGAAGTATTCAGAAATCTCTGGTGTTCTACAGTTTAAAAATTTTCATCGCAGTTGAGTTAGCCCATCCAAGTCGCCTAACAAATTGGCGACTCTGCTGGGGAATCTAGAGATTTTAAAGTTTTGTTAAGAATTTGCAGAATATATCTTTCCCAAGTAATCAGAATCTCTGGCACTTAAAAGTTTAACTTGTTTAAAAATTATACTTGTGGTTATTGTTAAGGTACCCTCTTGATAGGTATTCATCCCAAGTTATTGGGTGGCAACTCTAAAAGGAACATCTCTGAGATTAGTGCAAAAGAAATAAATGTCTTTCAGAATGAATACTAAATCAAGGGTGAGAACTGATCCTAAAAGGGTATTACATGAGGGAATCCCATCATCCTCAAGGATAGGAGTCTCTTGGAGGAAAAAGAGAAATCAAGTTAATATGGATGAAACCCCTTTAAAAGATAAAGAGGTTAATATCAAGAGAGATATGAATACTAATCAACATTCTCATGATGGAAATACCTTAGAATATGAGGAGGCTACTGAAAGAGTATTGGAAACACCCACAGTCACTTCTACTTCAAATGAGAGAGAGGTGATTACTACACCTAGTTTAGATTCAGAAGATGCCCCTTCTGATATGCTAGCAAATGAAGAGAAGTTCATTTTGAAGCAACTCACCCTAGTTCAACAAATGAAAAAGGAAAGAGAAATGAGAAAGAAGAGAAATGATCATAAGGATCTTGATAACAATAGAAAAAGATTTTCAAAGCACCAAACTATGAAAGATATAGAGAGGTTTCAAAAGGACCAAGAAATACCATTCACTCATAAAGCTTCTACTTTACAAATAAATAAGGGTAAACAAAAGATGGGTGAATGTAGAGATCAAGAACCTAAATTTCAGAAGCCTATGGTAGAACAAATGTCTAAGTTAGAAATTGATTTAGAAAAATTGAGAATTGAAAAAGAAACCATGGAAAAAATGTTGGAAAAGGCACAAATGGAAGCTGCCACAATTGAAATGAAGAAAAACATAGATTTTTTGCAATCTTCAAAATATTCTCATACTGGGCCAGAGAATAATACAACTTTTAAAGGAAAAGCTACTACTTCCAAAGAGGATGATGGTTTTCAAAGGAAACCATTGCATACTGAGAGGTATAAACAATTTTATTTTTTTGGTATCCCTAGATACCCTAATGCTTTTCCTAAAGACATGGGTGATATAGGATAAAAGCTCCCAAAGTTTGCAGGTAATAATGTAATTTCTTGTGAGACACATTTAAGGAAATTCATTGATTTTGTTGATGACTTGAATATCACCCATGAGGATGTATTGATGAAGTTATTTGTTCAGTCCTTAGTTGAGGATGCAAGAGAATGGTTTAGAAGCCTTGCTAATGGCTTTGTTGTTTCTATGGATGAGTTGATTGAATTGTTTAAAGATCAGTATGGAGACAAAAAAAATAAAGGCTTTTTATTGAATGAGTTCAATAATATCAAGAAAAATTACAATGAAGAGGTTACTGAGTTTAACACAAGGTTTCAAAGAGCTATGCACAAATTATTCTAGAAGATAAAGCTAAATGAAGAGGTATGTCTAGCAACTTATTTAAATGCTTTTGATTCTAAGATGGGATATGCTCTAAGAGATAAAAACCCCAGAACTCTTACTGATGCTTATAAAATAGCAGTCAATATTGAAATGAACAAAAGAGTATCCAGTAAGTTAAACAGAAGGGATGATGCAAGGTTTAGTAAGAGCAATCTGAAAGAGCTAGAATATAAAGAATATAGGGCTCCTCAGAATAATAGACCTTCTTACAATAATACTTACAATCCTCAAAACAAAATGCAAAATCATTTATATGGAACTCATTTCAAAGATGGAAATCCTGTTACTGCACCCAAAAAAGAAAAAATAGACAATAAGACTCCAAACTCCTTACATAGAAATTTTGTCCATTTCTGCAATGAGGAGACTTGGTGTGAGGCTTGTGACACCCCTCATAACCCTGACTTTTGTGTTGTCTCCTTAGATTTAAGGGAAAGTGAGGAACATGAAAGAGATGAGGGGGAACACTGTGATCATAGTATGACCAATACCTTTTCATGCCATGATGTTGATTCAAACAGTGAGCAGGAAAATCATGACTCCTATGTCTCACAAAAGAGGATTGAGAATCATCACCAATAGATCTTATCTGATAGTGAAACTGATGAAACTAATGATAGTATAAGATTCTATGCTCAAGATGGTCACGATGTTCCACTCATAAGGAAAGTTTCAGATGAAGAGAAGGCTAGGATCACTGCAGAGTTAGTAAATAAAGCTAGAAGCAATTACCACTTAAGGAACAGGGTGGTAGGTGGTGCTGGTAGCCAACCTTCAGGTGTCTTTATAAAGGAAAATAAGGTAGACACTAAGTATGTTCAGAAAAAAGAAGGACCTAATGAAAGTGTAAATAAACACAAGGTCAAGATTGTTACAAAAGCCATAGATCCAAATGTAGTTCAAGAGTCAGTTCAAAAGGAACACAATGAGGAAAATCATGTTATTATTGACAAATCAAAGTGTTCAAATATGAGATATACTATAGTAGACATGGGTCAATGTCTGTCCCAGATGATAGTTAAGGTTCCATTTCTAGAAATGATGAGGATCAAGGAACATAAAGAAAAAGTAATGTCATTACTAAATAGTGTACCCACAATAAAGGTTTAGAGTCCAGTGGAGGTTTCTAAGAATCCAATTACCAAGGGAAATGAACTAGAGGTGTTGACATCTGAAATTCCTCAAATATTCTTAAATGTAACTTCTTCTCCAAAAGTTGTTGACCCATTTTTTCTCTCATTGGTAATTAATGATAAAATGCTCAAGAATTGTATTATTGATTCAGGAGCCTCAAATACAGTTATGCCAGTTGAAATCATGAAGGTAATGGGGCTACAAGTTGATACACCTCATGGTAGATGTAGAGCTATGGATTCTAGAGAGGTCCCTATAATTGGTACTATTGAGGCTATGCCTTATAGACTAGAAGATTGCCCTGATGTAGTGATGACTATGAATGTCGTTATGGTTGACATACCACCTCATTATGGCATGTTGCTATCTAGGAAATGGAGTGCTTCAATGGGTGGTAGTATACAAAATGATCTATCATATGCTACTTTCAACATTGCTGGAGAAAACGTTAATGTCTTGAGGGAGATCCGAACTCCCCACATGATAGAAAAATATGAGGATACTAATGTAAACTGTTGCATTGACATAGACATGGAAAATTTTAGAATGCAAAAAGATGAACATAAAGACCAAGAAACTGACCCTTTGAACAGAGAATTAATCTTGTAGGAAGATGGATTATGTAAAATGTACTTTGATGGTGCTTTCTCTAAAGAAGGATCAGGGGCAGGAGTATTGTTGATATCTCCATCAGGTACTACTTTTAAGTACTCATTTCTGTTGGACTTCCAATATACAAACAATATTGCAGAGTATGAGGCTTTATTCTTAGGACTTGAAATTGCTATCAAACATGGTATAAAATGTTTAAAGGTTTATGGTGATTTTGAGTTGGTGGTAGCACAAGTCAGATCTAAATATGTTGTGAAGAATGATAGATTGAAAATGTACAAACATGCTATTTGGGATCAACTTGAAATGTTTGATGCTTTTAATATTAATTGGTTAGAAAGGTCAAAAAATATTATGGCTGATTTTCTAGCAAATGTGGCTATGAAAAATGATGATTTGACCTTACATGGAGTATCAATACTTGAAGTCAAAACAAGACTAGTTTTTCCGGACAACATATACAACTGGCAGGTATTCCAAGATGATCAAGATATTTTAAGGTTCATGCAATGTTTAGATCATTATGAGAACCAATGTATAGATTGTGGTTCCTTACTGGAACATGATGATGGAAAAGATTATATCTTTGGAAATGAAGTTGTCCAATTAAGTTCTAATCAGATTCCTAGGGGTTTGGTTGAACTTGAGGCATTGTTTATAAGTCAGCAAAATGATACATCAAAGTTGAGTAATGCCAATTTTGAGGATCTAGAAGAAATAAACTTAGGATCTGAAAAATAATCCTCAAATAGTTTATATTGGGAAGGGTTTGGATTCTCATGTAAGAATAAATCTGATCAAGCTACTGAGAAAATACAAACATGTCTTTGCTTGGTCGTATGATGACTTGAAATCATATAGAGAAGATATTTTCAGCATGAAATCCCTTTGAAGTTAGATGTGAAGCCATTCAGGCAGAAGCAGAGACCTATTAACCCCTTGTTGGCTCCCAAGATGTAGCACGAGTTGATGAAACTCAAAGATGCTGGGATAATCCAGCCCATTAGACATTCAACATGGGTATCAAATCTAGTGCTAGTTAGAAAGAAAAATGGTGACATCAGACTATGTGTTGATTTTAGAAACCTCAATATTGCTTCATTGAAAGATAACTATTCACTGCCAAATATGGAAG
>MU228238.1:96432-116956 GCA_018584345.1 Thuja plicata
CATCAATAAAATACGGTGCAATTTTACTCTTCTCTATTGTTGTCTCTTTATTTCCTGTGTATGCTTTTTTATGCTTAAGATTGTAAGGCACTCTGAAGCATTTTGGTTACAAGGTGACTATCTAATTGCTTACAAGTTTCTTTCCTGTAAAGAACTAAGTTTTGTGAGTGGTTTTGGGAAGCATATCAGTATTTAAAGATTTGATATAGTATTTTAGAGGTAATCAGATAATTTGTAAGGCAACTTATCCTAATTGCATGTAGGTTTTAAGGCAGCTTACAGTATTTTGTTTTTGTGAGACTTTGAGCTTTTGACTCTGTAACCCAAAGGATAGGCACTGATCTAGGTCTTGGTCTGATAATCTATCATCATCCAAGTTTTCAAAATTATTTCATTTAAAAAACACCTGTTACTAAAAAAAATGAGCTGAACTCATCAAGGACTTATGTTAGCAGGACAACGTCTATTTTAGTGATTCCTTGGAGAGTGAATCATTAGGTTATCCCTCCTAAAGACAAAAGGAAGAAGGATGCAAATCCTTGTCTCATTGGTTTATATTCTCAAAACCATAGCCTGGCTTATAATACTCTGTTTGAAATCAATCATTGCAATCTCTAAATTATTCTTTGTTACAGTGAGGTTTTAGGTACATAACCAGTGAATGAAACAATCCACCAAATATACATAGGCTGAAGTATCAGTAATCTTTAAAAGGTAAAACCTTCCTGAGTCTGTGGAGCTCAAAAAAGAACAAGGATATTATCCAATCCTTAGAAATTAGCCTTTATCTTTCCTAAAAGAGGTTGCATTCAATCATACCAGGTATACTGTCATCATTAGGTAAGTGTTGCAAGAAAAAGTCCTAACACCACCTTCTGCATCATCATTATTTATTCCTTTAAAAATCTTTCAATAAGAAGCCAGGTACACTGACATAAGCCACCGCCACTTTTGTACCACTCTCGCCAAATTTTTTGGCATGTGCAAAGAATGAATGATAGGTACGTGCTTTTCAAATTTTTTCCATTTTTAGTGCATAGATTTCAATAATTGTATCTAGTACTGCAAAATATATATCATTACGACATTACGCCAGTTTCATCCCTGATGCCACGTCTGCCAAGTGTGGACACTTGTCAATGTTAAGTAGGGGGGAGGTAAGTGTATTAATTCCAAAATATCATTTCTATTTACACCTGAAAGATTTTATGTCACTTCAAATGTGTACTTAGCCTTGCCTCATTAAAGTTCTAAGTGTTATATCGCACAATTGTTGTACTTTTATTCCCGAATCCTCCATGATTGTTAGACTAGATGTGGCTTATAATTAAGTTAAGTGACAACCCCTAGTAAAGATTCTAATCTCTCCTAATTTAATTCATCACCATTGTTCATGCCAAGAAAAATAGAGAAATTCAGGAGAAAGCTCATAGTCCTTGTAGTCGGGAATTCAAATAAGGAATAAGGCATCTACCTACTGCTGAGAAGGAAAATTGAAATTAGTAGGCATATATGGGAGGCCAGCTACAGAGACACGAGCTGATTTTGCATGGTGTGTTACTCTTATATGTTGAGGTGGTAAGAAGATTCAATGCATATAGCTGGTTGGGGTATTTCCTAAGGTTAACAGAATTTGATGAGGATTCAACAACAGAATTTGTGAGTACATTTGAAGAAGGTCAGGCAACGGTGTAGGGATTAACAGTGGTCGCAATAGAGGAGTAGATTGCAGAAGTTACTAGATTACCAATGGTTGGATAATATTACCCTAATTTTCATGAGGCTAGATCAACAAGGGCTCAGTTCACCCTACCGGATGATCCTCCTTTGGAGATTACCAAACAAGTTTGCAAGAGAATGTCTATCCCTCCACCGTATAATGAGTTGGCTACTCATATCATCAAATATTTCACATGTGAAGAGATATTTTCTAATTTACACGTACATCATTTCAAATTACAGAGTTATTTGAGGCATAATCTAGCAGTAAATGTTCCAAATTTTTTGTATAACATGCTATGCATTAGTGCTGAAGAGACCCAAAAAGGGAATGTAAATTTTGTTACCCACCATGCCCTAATTAAATTGTTAATAAAAATATCTCCTAGGGATGCCTCTCCCATGAAATGGTCAGAGTTTGTCCAGTTGAAAACCCTACAACCACAGGTTAACCCTAATGAACAAATTGGGCATGATAATGTAATACCAACTGACCCAGTCGTTGAAAAAGATACCCAAGGGGCAGAAACCGTAAATCTTCAAGAAAATGTGCCCTTACCTGCTCATGAGAGAAATGTACCTACCTCTTCCCAAGCCAAAGGAAAACAAAAATTAGAGGAAGAACCTTCAGTTCCTGCAGCCAAACCACAAATCCCTACTTCTTCGAAAGGGAAGAAAAGGAAGCCAGTTCCTGCAGCAGCTACTCCTGCAGCAGATAAGCTGAAGAAGACTACTAAAGAAAAGGCTATAGAAATTATGGAGACCCCTATGCAAAGGAGTCCTAGAATGAGAGGGAAGATCCCTAGGGAATCCTCCATAATCCAATCCGCTTCTCCTATGCAATCTGATGAACAGCCCAATGTGCAAATAATTCCAGACAATTCCCCAAATCAGTCTACAGTTCTAGACTTTCCTCCGCACTCCACAGAAACTTATGAAGCTGAACCTGGTGATTTTCAAAACAATTCCCAGGAAATCCATCAGGATATTCTAGTCATTAATGAGGAGAATACCTTAGTAATCCATCAGTCAGCCCATGCAGAAAATGCCTTAGTGCCCTACAACAGAACATGGTTAGTAAGTTTCCTAGAGCGGTCTTGGAAGGAACAGAGGAGGCAAAGAAATCAGATAGAATATAGTGGCCCGATCGCATTGCAATCTCTTCTCTTTGGATTGCATAATAAGTATGTGTTAAAAAATACTCTATGGAGAGAAGAAAAGAAGAAACTAAAGAAGTTCATAACAAAGCAAGAGGAAGAAATTGCAGAATTGAAAGAACAACTAGCAAAACAAAAATAGAAAATGGATCATGCCCTCAAATTGGCTTATCAGATCATTGTGTGTAGGCCACCTCCTAGGGTCTATACCATGTGTTTGAAGGAATAGTTCCTCTTGTTCCACCTAATGATGACCATTAAAGATATTGATTCTGAGTTCAAGACAGCCCAAGAGTTTTATGGTCTTTATCAGACTCTTCCCTCATGGCAACAAAATATCCTCTATGAACTATACATGCATAACTTCATTATCATAGCTGAGACTAAGTGGAATCCTCTACTCTACATAGGGGATATCCACCTAAGAGAATTGATGTCCTGGATGCACAATGAAGCCAACTATGATAGACAATTGGAAAATTATAGGGAACAGGAGAAAACAAAGCCATTACCATTAAGAGTAGAGAGTAGCAAGCCAGCTACACTCTTCCAAGATTTGCTCAATTTGACTTATGGAAAAATTAAGGAAGAAACAAGGGACACAATTTTTGGGATTAGAACAGAGGTTTATGCCGAATATGATGGTTTATCTTACTTTTTCTTTCAATGAGCCTAGGCCAGAGCTAGAAGAAGATGGGGTAGGTTATCTAAGGTATTGAAGAGATCAGAACCACATAGTCCTATCAACCTCCAAGAAGCTATCCAAAGGGTGCCAAAATACATATAGCTGGGAAGGAAAACTAGATAGGAACTCTGGTGTCCACTCACCATGCAGCCACCAATGCTCCTCTAGCCCCTATATGACATCAACACTTACAGACTGGACCGACTCCAAGAAGATCACAAAGTGGGTGTCTGGGAAAGTACAAGGGGGTTCTATTACACCTTTAAAAGTCAAAGGAGAGGAAGAATAGAGTTTGGAGATTTTAGGGAAATCACCAGAAGATATAATTATTGAGGACACACATTCAGCTTGCCAAGGGGCAGATGATGAGCCTATTTTATTGTCTTTATTATATTAGTCCTTGCACTCTATTTTCAAGTATTATTAGAACAATTGTGAACTTTAATTCAGTTGAACTTTTGTTAAGTACATAAAAGAACCATTAAGCCATGGGTGGAATAGATATGTCATATTATACCAATATTATATATATGTTGTAGTATTTCATATAATAATCTGAATGTGTGTTCTAACATATGGATTAATTTGATAAGCTTCTTGCATGAATATCTTTTGCATATTAACTAATCTTGCCAAGGAGTAGGAGTCGCTGGGAGTGGTCGACAACATTGAAGGAGGACGTAAAGACTAGCTTCATGTGGATAAGCCATCATAGCAATAGAAGACACGGCTACTGCAAATCAGAAGCCACTATTTCAGAGATGCATAAATATAGCTCTGCTATATTTCCTCTGTATTACCAGCATGTTGACTTGATTGGCCAGACTTCATTGTGCACGTCATGGGTCGTTGCACTTCCTATTCTCTTTCTTTAGCGTGGTTTTAGTTAGTTAGTTCCTTTTCTATTTTGAATAAAGAAGTCAATCCTCTATTTATAGGGAGGAGACTGTTTGTTTGTAAGTTTGTATTTTTGGAAGGAGAACAATGTTCTGATTGTATCTTGTTCAGCGAGTTCATTTTCAGCTTGATGTCTTATTTTTCATGTAACCAGTTTTGAAAGATAATGAAGTAACTTTTGGTTCATATTCTATGTTCATAGTTTAGCATAAGCCAACCAAGGGGGCCCACTTGGTAGGTGGATTAGAGTAGAAGTAGATTAGATTTACTTCCTACATTTCAAGTATTCTAGATATAATATTACAGTTTCTTCCTATAGCATTGTACTTTGTGAATGTTCTTGCAGCACCTGCAAGGATAGCTTTAGTGAATTCTCTAGGTTGAGAGAATAGATTTCAGTAGAATTTTGCAAGTTATAGAATTAATTTTAGTAAGGACTAAGTGTGTTTCCCTTCCTGCATCCCTAGTATAGATTCCTTTCATGTATTTTACTTTCCTGTAGCATCAGGTAGATTGGCTCCTTAAGGGACTTAGTGCACATACTGTGCTGTACAATTTCAAGTATACGTCCCTGGGTTGACAAACTAAATGCACCTCATGGTGGGAGAAGTGATCCTTAGATTGGATACATTATTCCTAAGAGAGGCTTTGGTCACAATTACTAAGCACCTATTGTGAGGTGGTTCACGCACTTCAAAATTGCTAAAATAATATTAAGATATATTAAAGGTACTCTTGATGTAGGATTATTTTATGATGCAAATTCTGATTTTACATTAAAAGGTTTTACTGATTCAGATTTAGGTGGAGATCCCAATGATGGGAAATCTACTTTTGGGTATTGTTTCTTTCTTGGTTCAGGTGCTATATCTTGGAAAAGTAAAAAAGATCAATCTGTTTCTCTATGTCTACCGAAGCTGAATACAAAAGTTGTACTAATGCCTCTAAGGAAGCCTTATGAATTAGAATAATTCTTGTATATTTGGGTCTACCTCAACAAGAACCTACACCTTTATATTGTGATAATCAAAGTGCAATAGCCTTGGAAAATAACCTGATTTACCATGGAAAGTCAAAGCATATTTCTCTCCACCACCACTTCAATAGAGAGAAAATTAAATAAAAGAAAGTTTTCCTCATCTATTGCAAGGGCTAAGATCAAGTTGCAAATATTTTGACAAAGCCTCTTTCTAAAGAGAAATTTGAATTTCATTGCAAAAATTTGGGTTTGATACCCCTTGATGTAAATACCCCAAGTAAAGATTAAAGGGGGTGTTATAATTTAATCTTTCCTTGGTGAACTATGTAATTAAAGGATAAACCAAGGTATCCTAATTTGTATTTGTCCTGTAGTACAAGTAGGAGGACATGTCACATTTTTGTAATTCCTTTAATAAGGAAATTAGATATTCATCCTTAAGAGGATTCTCACATTTGGCACACACTCAATGTGAATGTGGCATTCATATAAGATGGACATTACATGCAAACTCCTCCACTCATCTCTATTTAAGAGATGCCTCTACACACACTTGCTCAATAATCCTCTCTATTTTCTCACTTCTCCTCACATTCTCAAACTTGCTCTCATTATTTTAATAATTTTATTGGTCTCATTCTCTCTTCTTCTTTAGGCTTTGTGCCTCATTCATATTATACACAAGGGATTTTTTCTTGTTTTTTACCCTTTCAAAATTATTGTGTTCTTCTGTTAGTCTTGGAGCATTTTGGTGAATTTGGTGTTTGATCTATTGGAGCAATATCTCAATCTTTGTGTATTTGGTAAAACTCTTACTTTTTCTCACTCACTTGGATTCTTTTCTAAGCTTGTTTCCATTTTTTTAATATTTCTAACACAACTGTTATCCACCTACCACTATATGAAGCATTTATCGAAGACCTAATCTGACCATTTGAGGGTATATAATCAATTTAGGCATTCATTCTTCATTGCAAAAAATGATTGGCATTTTCATATCATTCTAAAGGTGATTCAAGAGAGATTTGAGTAGAGTTTGAAAAGATTCCACCTATGCATCGATGACAAGTATTGAGAAGTTTGAAGAGATGTTGTTTCCAAGTTACACAGAGTGTTTCACAAACCCTAACTTGTAGAAATGGTAGCTAGTTCATCTGTTGGCATAAAATGACAAGACAAGGAAATGATGAATGTTTAGTTGGTTAGGAGTGACGCATGTGCAGCACCAAATTTCATAGTCATTCCTGAAACTGCGATGAAGGGAGATCTTACAAGATCCCAGTGATCGATTCCACCTAAGGTACTCATGACCCATGATGTGCAAGAATGATATATGTGAAAAGTTGGAGAAGTTGGAAATTTTTAATTGAGGGAAGCATATGATAAACTATGTGAAAACAAAGTTTTAAAGGTTGATCATCAACATATTTCTGAGAAAGGGTTAGTCTGTACCCTAGACTTCCCATGTGAATTTAAGGTTGAATGGATTAGGATTGTGTTGAGAAGGACACATGATATGTGTCTATGGTTAGAAATGGACCAGTAAAGATAAAAAAAGACATTATTCACCAAGTTATTGGTTAGCCCATTATACAAGGGAAGCATACAATACGTTGTCATAAAAAGGAGGATATTAAAAAGTTCACTTTGGCCAAGTGGAACAAATGAGGAATGAAAATTTCTATGATCACCGATCTAGAAATTGATTTTGGAGTAAGAGTCATTGCACACAAATTCTATCAATCCAACAGATTGGATAGTGTCCCATGTGTAGTAGTTGACCAGGCATGGAAAATAGTAAAGAAGAATCATACTTATGATCTTGTCGAGTTACATTTGACTCAAATTGTTGAGAACCTATCAGAAATAACGAAGGCAAAGAACTCTATGTGTAAGTTTGGTTCCTTACTTGTTTTCATATTCTTTTATGTACATAACACTTTTACTACAATTGGAAATGTTTTATGGAGTCAAGACCGACCAATAAAAGTTCAGATTACTGAGTTCATTCAGAAATTAGGAGAGAGTTTTGATATTGTGATGGGTAATTACCTTATGGAGTTCAAGAAAAAGATAAGATAAAGGAGCAGAATCCTGGTATCACCTGGTATCACCAGTGGAGAAACATTATAATGATGTTTTCTTTCTAGTTGATACTCATAACACCTATGTACAAGTCATAGTACCAAGGGTAGCATGGCTAAGGCCATTTCCCTATGAAGTAAACATAGATGAAACATCTACAACTATCACAACTCTACTTGCAGAGGAAATAGATAGGAAGGCCAGGAGATTTGGAAACTATGATGAAACTAAAACAAAGATAACTTCAAATTTGAAGGTTGCTATAATGGAGAGGAATAGAAAGAAAATTGTGAAGAATCTTGAGAAGATGTTAGGAGAAGAAGAAGAAGAAGATGCACCAGTATAGATCACAACAGGTTAAGGAGAGGACCAATCTAGTGATTCTAAGGAAAGTGATGATGATGTAGAAGTGGACAAAAAGGGAAAGAAAGTGATGGTTGTCAAGCCAACCAAGAAGAGGAGTTCACAATAGAAATCTACTCCTCCTGCCACATCTTGACTGAGAACCAAAGCATCAATAGTTACTATATCTGACGAGCCACCAAAGAAGGAGATGGTAAAGGATGCTGAAGGGGTTAGCTCAAGGAAGAGAAAACAAGTTCAAACTGAATCTGAGCTAAGTCGCCCTAAGAGGAAACCAAGAAGAAAATATGTTATAGGTAAAGATGAAGAACTGAGAGAAACCAAAGACATCAGAAAGTTTGAATTTGCAACACACAAACATCCTTCCAATGTTGATGAAATTTTTCACAACATCCAGAATTCAATAGGTTTGTCAAGTTTTAAGTTTATTAAGTTTGAGAAATTAAGAAAAAATGATAAGACTAAGATAAAAGAAGCTATGATCGACATGTTAGTAACATATAAGATGACACCTTTGGAGATTGGGAACCTAGTTCCTGATGAGCTAGAAAGAAAAATTGATGAGAGATGGTAGCATGACATGATGACAGAAAGGAAAATCAGAGAAGGAGCATTAGCTCAAATTATGCCCGAGTTAACAAAGAAGCAGAAAGAAAAATTTGTGGATCAATATAGAAATAGATTCATTCCTAAATTGAGAGCCTATTCCATACTGAATAATTATGTAGAAGGTATTGTGCAAAAAACCCGAAGGCTATGGAAGATTATCTTTGGCTTAATAGTTGACAATAATAAAGATGAGGGCACATCTAGAAAAATTGAGCTTAACAACAAAGAAGACATTTATGAGCCAAACAATACTGATGATAAGACACATGATGATATTGAAAATGAAATGATTGACATTGTTGAGGATGAGATGAAGGAAGATGTTGAAGATGAGGAGAAAGATAAATTTGAGGAAGAAAAAATTGAGGACTTAACAATTTATGAAGAAACACAAGGTTTGAATGTCGAGGAAAATGGAAATGATGCACTTATAATTCTAGATTCACCTACAGAGGCCAAACTTGAAGAAAATGTAGAGGGAGATAAAAGAAAAGAAGAACAAGCAAATAATTCTGCATTAGATATCTCTAAATCACTTGAAGAAGTCAAAGAGGTGACTAAGACTCTGAAGACTAAGGAGGAACAAGAACCTAAGGAGGAAGAGGCAATTCAAGCCTTGGTACAATTACCTAATGTTACCCCTCTGGTATTTACTAAAGTTAAGAGTGTTGATACATCTTTCAAGAAAATCCTTAATACTTAGAAGGAGATAGTATCAATCAGTGGTGATACTAATATTTTGAAAGATGAACACAAGATGAGTAGCAGCTCACCAGATCCAATGAAGAAGAAATCACATAAGAAGAAGAAGGATGGGAGATCTGAAGTTACACTTGACAAAGTTATATTCATTCCAAAATTGGATACTGATAACTTATCTTATGAGCATATGCTAATCTTGCTAGACTTATTGAACAAGAAGAGGAAGCAAGAAGAATTGAAATGAGAACATCAACAGAAGCATAATATACATGAAATAAAAGAAATATTTGTTGATGCATTTGAATTTCAAGACCTAAATGAGAAGGCACCTATCTTGGAAAAAAAAATTCATATTGTTTAGAAGGTGAACATCGATGACATAGTTTCAAATGAGAAGCTCCTACAATGACCCGAGAGAAAATTTGGGACCAAGGTACTTGAGAAAGTTGCAACAAAGCTTACTAAGAAGTAGGTTGCACTTTCTGATCTGGTAAGAAACTTAGAAGAAGTAATATAGAATGTTCTCTCTTTGTAAAAACAACTATGTGATACTAAATTCTTTACAAAGGAGGAGAATCAACAACTTATTCAGAAGCTACAAATAGATCTAAAGTCAACATGACAGTCACTGAGCATGGATGCAAGTTCTAGCTCTTTTCATTTTAGCAAGTTGACACATGCCCAAGGGAGACTAGCTGAGCTTATGGATAATGAAGGTAGAATAAGGGAAAAATTGATTTCAATTCAAACAATGTTGATAACTCATTTGGAGGTTATGCAGAAAGAGGTGAAAGTGGAAAAGAAACTAGCACACGTAGATCTACCTCTCAACATTGCAGAGAGTCTGATTAATCTATTTTTTGAGCTAGAAATCAAGTTTCAATTTTTGGAATTTGTAAGGACAATTTGGAATAACACACTAGCCATGATACTATAGATCCATAAACCATTTTTGGATAAGTATGGTTTGACCCCAATGACCCCATCAGAGAAATATAACTAGAGTGACAAAAACAAGGGGGAAATTTCATATATTCAACAGGGGAAAACTTAATTATGTATGTACATATGTTGTAAAGGTAGTGAAGTCTTTATGGAGAAAGACTGAGTTAGAATCCTAGGGGGAGTTCTAAGTTCTAAAGTTCTTTTGAGTATTATATTTTTTTGGACTGAAGAGTCATGAAATTTTTTTTTTTGCACTAATGAAAAAGGGGGAGATTGTTGATCTCCAAGTTTTTTTGTCTATTAGTGTCCCACACTTAGTCATAATCAAGGCAGGTTGGTCAGTCATCACTGCGACCGAGCCATCCGACTAAGGCCAAGACCGATTAGTAGTTATTGTTGATTAAGTCAAAGGTTGTCAAGTACTCAATGGATGCCGAGAAGAATGATTTTTGAGTTGCATAGAAGAGTTAGTGCTGAGAAACAACATATAGTTATGCCGAGCAAGACAATATTGACCGAGCACCAGTGTTTGGGTATGCCGGGTAAAACAATTTTTGTATATGTGTTTGGAATGGTACAAACACCAAGGTAAACTATTTTGGCCAACTTCTATGGAGCATTTAATGATCATGCATAGATATTTAATGCATTAATTATGTGCTATTTTTATGATCATGAATCCCTATGCAATCCATGCAACCAATCAAAATTAGGGATGCCTAAGCGACAAAAGATGATGGATCTAGATCATTGATCTTGATCTGGATGATCTATATATGGGATGATTCAAACCCTAATCTATGTGTGTTAGAAATTACATGTTTGGATGCAGATGTGAAGAGTAGAGATTAGAATTATATGCATGTTTTTCATATCTAAAGCATTGACTAGATAGAGTGACCGAGTAGAGCAGTGAAGAGCAGAATAAAGATAAATCAGATTGAAGATCAGTTAAGAGTTGGAAAGAGGAGATCCATTATAAACATTTGTAGTGAAGATTGAAGGATCAGGTACTGATACATTCTAACAAGTGAATGAGGGTAAATCTCTTAATAGAGTGGTCCTACCAGGACTTTGTAAATCTCTTAAATGAGTGCTTACTTTTTTGTAAGTTTAAATCCTTTAACAAGGTAGATTGTATAAGTTTGAAAGCTCTAAATAGGGTAGACCCCTCATAGGGTAGATCATTAGAAGTGATCAAAACTTTGTATCCCTAATAGGAACACTTTATTACTGTAGTAGTGAAGATTTATGAGTGTCATCTCCACCCTAGTTTTACCTTCAAGGGTTTCTAGGTTACCAAAATATTTGTGTTATGTGTTCATAATTAGATGTTAAATCTTTACAAAATTTTAATTTATGTTTATGAATACATGTTTGAATCAGTTTTTTTAGAATTGGTAGAAGTTTTATAGATCTGATTCACTCCCCTCTAGGTTACAACTTTCCCCTATTAGACTTCCAACATATACATCTCAAAAATTAGAATGGGATAAGAGAGTGAAGGGAATATCAAGACTAGATCCCTCCCTTAGCATCTTAAGGTGCATGTGGAGGAGGTGCATCTATTCTAGGTGGAGGGACCACTCCCTTAGATATCACCAAGTACTTCAAATATGGAGGTACCAGCTTCACCAAAGGCACTGCTAAGTTGTATGCTGGCACATAGTAGGATGCCCTACTGGTTTGATGGGTAACCTTGCACTAACAGACCTTCCAAAATCCCTCAACACCCCCAAGAACATGTTGTGCATTTCCCATCTCCGCATCTTCTCTACTTGTGGGAAGGACATCATCTCCAGCTGAACCTAAAGTCCCACCCTCCCCGCACTAGTTTTTCTCCCCTGATGCTGGTGCCCTGCTCAAACTAGCACCAATATCCCCCTTTCTCTCCTCAACAATAGAGCTATGTTTCCTATTCCCACAACTCTCCAAGGGACATCCTCCTCATCGATCCATGAAACTCTCTCTGCCAAATCAGTAAACCTTGGGAATGGATATTATGCAAAGTAATCCCTATACTCTGGCATTACCCCTGAATCTACAACTTCATCCCAATAGTCCCAAGATAATTGCTTCATCTACGTAATCTCCTATAATGAAAGGGTGGGAGATAATCTGGGAGCCCAACCCTATCGCTCCTCATCTAAAAAATGAGCATATGTAGTAAACTTCTACGATATACTCTGAGGCCATCCGTACTACCTCAATACCTAGTAGATAGAAAAATTATCAATAATGGAAGAGTTCCCCCTAATAAATGGACGAGAAAAAATAGGTCTCTCCTTTGAGATCTCCAATTCCCCAAGGCCTTTATCCCTCGATATGGCCTCTAGGTCATTGGACTCAAATCATCAAGCTGACACATCCAATAGTCAGTCTTCCTCAATTAGGGATGTGTAATAAAACCTTCATATCTATATACAAATGGCTGACCATCCTTATGTGAATCATTTGTAACTGGCCTACTAATGGGAAGGTGCTCCCATGCCCATACCTCTAAAAGCAGTACTCTTGTATCCATACCCCTCGCACCTCAGATTACCATCTTGTGCATCTCATTATACATCTATGAAAGAAGGCACTAACCCCAATCCAACTTTTCCAGCCTGGTGAGAAGTCTCTCCAATACTCAGCGTCATCCGCACGAAAAACCCTGCTGACCTTTGTTAGCCATACAAAATAGACCATTGAATCCTGCCATAATTCAAGCAAGAGAAAACTGAGCCCCATATCTAATCATTATGTCATCCCAGGTGATATCTCAGTCCAAGATGGTGTGATCATGAAACACCTAGATAAGCTCCTGTATAACAAGTAGTGGATTCATGTCATACTCCACTCTCTCGCCAACAAATGGAATCCAGAGGATCTTATAGATGTCCTTGGGAGTGATGGTCATCTCACTAGTAGGCAGGTGGAAAGTATTATGCTCTCTATGGAAACACTCAACCAGAGATGTGAGAAACTCATGATTAACATGGATATCATGTATATCAAGCAACCATACAAACCCACACTCTTTGATGTGACCTCTCTAGGCATCTAAAAAATTCCTCGCTAACATCATGGTCAGTGGGAAGGTTGATCATAACTGTATATCAGGAAGTTCCACCTGCAAAAAGAAAAGCAATGGGAAAACATCAGTAAATAATCAAAATTGAGCTAAATATGCTGAACAAACAAACAATGACTATCAGATAGGCTATAAAACATGCCAATAAATCTAAATCCATGATCAAAGAAGATGAATATTGGTGACCAGACATTAAAAAAAAAAAAGAATCACTATTTCCCAAACCAAAAAGTACAAACAACATCATTGGCATAAGAACTCGTACAAGAAAAGATCATGGCCCGTACGACAAAACATCATGATATGACTAAAGATATAGGGATAGATGATATTCTATAAATTTAGGAAGAGAGTCGTATGAGTCAAGGGTGCTTCCCAGACAACAAAACTAATAGGCCAAAATGAAGAAATGAATCTGACGGTTTGAAAATGACTCAAACGTCTAAAAATTCACTCAAAAAATCACAAGAATGGAATCAACAAGAACGTTTTTTGACTACTTAATGGAGGCGGATAGTTCTAGGGCCAGTTGTGCCTTTCCATGCACTCAAATTGGTGATTTTTCAATGGGACCACCTTTTTTACTCATAGAAGGTTTTTGAAATTTTAAAATCAAAGAATTAAAATGAATTGAAATGACCCCTTTGGCCCTTATATAGGTTTTTGACCTAATTTTCAACTTACTTCGACTAACATGAAAATTTCACCCTTAGCTATTTGGACAGTCCTAAATCCATTTTTGGAATCAAAATTGAAATTTGATGTCATTTTTCTAGTAAAAAAGAAAGTTAATCTGTTAATCTATTATAGTTTACTGTTGACACTATCTTTGCCAGATTCCTCCTCAATTTCATTCCTCATCAACTGAACTATGCATCCTCCATTTCAATCCAAGAGAGTCAACCTTGGTCAGCCCTAGTCAACTCTTGGTCAAAATTAATTAACCAAACCTCAAATCAAGCTTGAATCTAGTCCTTCATCATCTATGATCTTATTGCGATCAATCTAATCAAATTGATGCTTTCTATTCATAAAATATCTGTCGCAATCATGCTTTCCGCCCTAACAACAGTTTTTTTTATCCTGGGAGGACAACATTAATATATCAATAATTTAAATTAATCAACAAGCTTGATTACTAGGGGCATCAGAGCTCTATATCAAATCAATATTATTTCTGCATAAGTGATTTCATCGCCTCACATCAAGTCACTTTGATAGATATCTAACCCAATTGAATCTCTAGGGGCATATTAGTTACATCACATCACATCAATCTGATAGTGCCTCCAAATTAGGTGATTGGCTTCATGAGGACCCATATCAAGTCAATTATCTTGAGAAATTGATCAAATGAAAATTAATCTCATTGTACCAAATCAAGTTGATTAGTCATTCAAACCAATACAAAAATTGGGAAATCTTCTTTGAGACGGATATTCAGTTTCATCTCTTCACATCAAGCTGAATATTTAGATCTCCTTATTATTCTTCACTCATTCAAGTCCATAGTTTATATCTTCAATCTTCAATCGATCTTTGTTCAATCAATTTCATAATTGGTTATGATCTTTGGGATATTTTCATCGCTTCACATCAAGCTATTCATGATCTATCATCAAATTTTCTTTGAATAAATGCGTTGCTCGCACATCAATTCAAAGAGGGACAAATGTAATAACCTAAAATTTGTCTAGTAAACCTATAGCCCCTAATTTAATTAATTGGTCTTAAAAATCCTAAAATCTAATTTCCTTCAATACAAAACCTTAATTGTGCAATCAAATCCTAATAATCTCTCTTGCATAATTAAGCCAAATTTCTGAGTCAAATCATCAATTTAATCTTAATTCAAGCTTGAAAAATCAATTAATCACTATACATTGGACACTTAAATAAAATTTCTTGCACTTTTATTAAGTGAACCCATTCACACATGGGAGTGCACACTTAATCTTGATTAAAAGAGGGATTTACCAAATTTGTCCTCATCCTCCCCCATTAAATACAACTTTGACCAATCAAAAATATCTCACATGGATTAAGCTCATATGGATTTAAGGAGAGTGCATTTCAACCACCCTTCATGGCTAAATCTCAGTCATCCATCCTGAGGAGGTTTCTATAAAAGGGATAAATTTCATTGTTGAAGAGGAGGAAAATTGTGGGAGTATGGTCATAATGTCATTTTAATTCTAGGTTTTACTCATGTTGTAGAAGTGCATTTTCATGCTGGCTTAGTACTTACATTTTTTTCTTAGATGGTTGAATCCTAGCTTCAATTTCTTAGCATGCTTTTGCACATTGTTAGATTAAACTCATGTTATCTCATGCATTTAGCTTAGTGGCATTTTGCATATCATTTTCATAATCTTGAGGGAAAAGTATACAAGTACATGCATCATGACCACTTTGAATCTTCCATTTTGGAGTTGTATAGTTACAAATTCTAATGTCAATTTGATGAGCATCTATTGATAATAAAAATCACTTCATCTAGGAAGAAATAAGCCAATTTTGGGGGTTGTTGCATAATGATAGAGTTTAATTTGGTGATCACCAATCCCTAAGCTAATGGTTTATAAAGTGTTTGGTTTTTTTCAGGTTGAATACCACATTTACACCACACATATATAACACCATGTTTATAATCTATGTATTCACTAATTCCAATGCCATGTGTTATATAGATACACATTTTCCTTGTGATCTCCCACCATTTTCTTTCCTTCACCATATCCACCAGCTTCATTCTTGACCAATGTGGAACTAGATATAAGAGGATTGGGGGATGAAACATGATTTATAACTATAGAACCTCAATGTCCAATGAAGCCTTAACGTATCTGGTTACTTGATACTCTAATTCAATGCAATTGTAAATTGAGTGAGAATCCTTTATTTTAATTCTAGGGTAATTACACTCCATCAATTTTGACATTGTTCCTTTATTTCCTTACTTTTCTTAGCCTCCAAATCTCTGAACCCATGATAGTCCTTTTCTCTATGCTAGAAAATATTCTTAGTCACTTCCTTTCTATTAATTAGATTAACCTATTCATCCACAATCTATTGGAAATGAGTTGAGTAACTAAGAGGGGAGGGGTGAATCAGTTACCACAAAAGCAAATCCAAGTCCCTTAGATTTCTTAATCAAACTTATCACTCTTCTCGGTTAATAAAAGATATTTTGTTGTTACTCGGTTAACAAAGCAATCTTAAGATATTAAATTTGATTAACCTTTAGTGCTTAAGTGCAGAAACATAAAGCATTAAGAAAATAACATGTACACCAAGATTTACTGTGGAAACCCAATTTGGGAAAACCACCAATTGTAACTAGTTACTATTTTTCACTCTTTTGAAGTGAGCCATGTTAGGAGACAACCCTGTTAAAGGTTACAAAACACACTATTAGGTGTGACCTTGTTAGAGGATTTAATCACCCTGTTAGGAGTGGCCTTGTTAGAGGTCTTTAAACACTTCAATGTAGAAATGCCACCTTGTGAGAAGATTTATGAAAGACTGTTAAGTCTACTCTGTCAAGAGATTTTGGATCACTGCTACAATTGTTAGAGAGTAAAAATGAGTTGACCTGATTAAAGAAGAAACTAACTTTGCATATTTAGATCTCTGTTCTGGCTTTAACTAGATCCTCACTGATCAAATATTATTTTGCAGCTTGGTCTGGATATTCTATCCTTAATCAGAATTCCCTCTTACTTCACCTTCATTCTTCATATCAAAAACTCTTCCACTTTTGCATATTCAATCGAAACATGACCTTGTATATATATGATAGGCCTTGTCAAGTCGACTTGAATACCCTTCCAAATAAACAATAAAACTTAAGTCTGTCGGCTACAATTAACCAATTAAACATAAAGTGTAAATTATTGTTAGTCGACATACACTAAATGCATAACTTAGTTGACACTGTAATCCTTTGATGCCCAACCGTTACTTGGCTAAAACTAAAATTACTATATAGACCGAGTGAACTCAGTTAAATACAGAATGAACTTCATTAACTGATAGAGCTTGGTTAATATAGAAAATCACTTTGGCTGATACTAGAGTCTTCTTGAATACCTGAGAGAGATTGACATACACTGACTGTGCTCAGTTAGGTTTAGACATTTGTGTAACATCACTACATTTGTGTAACATAAATAACAATACACAATTGAATAATTATCTTCAACAATCTCCCTCTTTGGCATTGATGGAAGCATAACATGTCATTATACAAAGAATTTTAGAGGAACAAAAACAAGAATAAAAGTTATAATGTCCTTAGCTTCATTCTGATTATCATCTAGAAAACTCTCTTTGTCCTCACTATCACTGATATACAGATTTATCCTTCTTACATCAATCTCTATTTCTAATAAAATTTCTCCCTCTAACATACTGGTTTCTTTGACATGACATCAATAATCTCTCCCTCTTTGACATCCAATGCCAAAGACTCCATCCAATGAAGTTGTAATTGTTAAGCTTGGGGATCTCCCTTCTGTAAGACATCTTTGATATTTAGCTTAGGCCTTGAAACCTTCCTCGAAAGCACCAAAAGCTCTTCCACTTTCACATATTCAATCTAAACTTGACCTTGTATATATATGGTAGGCCTTGTCAAGTCGGCTTGAACACCCTTCCAAATAAACAATAAAACTTAATTCTGTTAGCTGCAATCAACCAATTAAACATAAAGTGTAAACTTCTATTAGTCGGCTGACACTAAATGCATAACTCAATTGACACTATAATCCTTTGATGCCTGATCGTTACTTGGCTGAAACTGGACTTATCGTATAGTCCAAGTGAACTTGGTTAAATACAAAACTTCCTTCATTAACCAACAGAGCTCGGTTAATACATAAAATCACTTTGGTTGATACTGGAGTCTTCTTCAATGCTCGAGAGAGCTCGGCATACACTGGCTGTGCTTAGTTAGGTTTAGACATTTGTGTAACATCACTACATTTGTGTAACATCAATGAAAATACGCAATTGAATAATTGTCTTCAACACAATCTTCCTTGACTCATTTGATTCTAATGTAATATGGAAAGGGTGTGACTTCTCCTTCTTGATATGTGTAAAAAAATTATTCCCTTTCCTTCTCATTCCTTATGAAAGATGTGATAAACTTGAGATGCAAATATCCTACATAGTTTAGGGTTTCTAGTTGAAATTGTAAGGGGCTCCCCAATTCTAAAGATTAAACTCACACATTTAATCCTTTATTTGTTGTGTGGCCTTGGAGTAAGAAAATAGAATGATTGAGGAGTAATTATAGAAATAGGAAAATTTCTAATGAGTTGACTAATTTCAAAACATAAAAAAAAATTCCTATAAATATAGGGCATACACCTAGATAGGTTGTCTACAACATCTCAGTTGGTTTTCCAGATCAACCATATGTTTTATATTAACTTTCAACCTCTTAATCTCTAAGTCCCTTTATTCTATCTTTGCTTCATAATTAGCCCCGATTACTTATTTTTATTTCATTGGTTGTTGCTTTCACCATTAAAAATTCAAATTTGCATGCCATAAGGCAATTCCAAGAGTCAACATTATAAGTGGAAGGGATATCATAGGAGCATCTGCCTCCTTAGTAGGAGGTATTTATTTCTTCTATATCTCTATCAAAGCTATATTGGCTAGTTTATTCAGCTCCACTCCTCACTAATTAAGTGTCAGTTGTATTTTTGGCTACTTGAATTTTCCTTGCAATGCAATCTATATCTCTTTTTACCCCATTAGTCGCTCTTCTATTTTTTGGATTTTGTTAAGAGCTTCTTGTAGCTCATTATACTCATCATTACATATGAAAATATTTTTGGGTCCCATGAAAAATTTAGGTACAATTATCATCCTAGCATCATCATAATACCCCATAGGAGAGACCATATATTTCTATCCTAAGTTTGGTATATGCTTAGCCTTTTTATTAGTTATCAAGGATATTCATTATCAATTTCAGTCTCAGGACTAAATTTTATATAAAATCTATGTGTTTCTTCTCTTATGGCTTCTTCTCATTTCAAATTTTCACCCCTAATTTCTATTCTCCTATTCCCAAATATGTAGTCTCATTCATAATAAGTATCAAGATTGAAAATATTATCCTATTTTTGAGGCGATTGTTCTTCTTATTTCCCCTTCTCCCTAAGGTAATGAGAACACCTCTATATCCTCTCATGTACTTTAGTATTTTTCTTCTTATGTGTTGGTCATTGAATTTTATTTTCAATCTTCCATTCCTCTTGTTTATTCCCATGCTTTATACCTCAAGATCTTCCCTTGGTGACTACTTGAAATTATTCTTAAGTTTATGTTTCTCAAGCGTATCTCTAGAGGAAGAAGTAGGTTCTTTACATTTTCTAGTTCTTAATAGAAGGTTTTGTTTAATTAATTTAAGGAAGCTCCATTGGACAAAGAACTCATGACTGGCTTTGATGATATTTGAGCTCATAATATCTTATAACAATTTTAAAAAGGTGGAGGGAAAAGTTATCAAGACTCACTAAATAATTCTATTAGTCAAAGGAGAATACAACATCTATAACCTAATCTTCAATAAATTTCCTACCCATAACATGTTGGAGAAAGCTCTCAAGCTACTAGGATCACAAATGAAGACACTTCCATAGAAAGAGAGAAATAATATGATTCACTAGGAAAATGAAATGTATTGATGAGATGTGACCTAATGTACATAATATCTTATTAAAAAGGTAGGAGAAAGAAAGAGAGCACCAATGAGATGTGAGAGTAGGTACAACTACCTGATACAATTAACTAAAAAGTAGGTAATAAAATAATAATAATAAACTATACCTACTCACCTAGAAAATATGAATGACAACTAATATGCCTAAGTAGAACTTAAGAAAGAGTAAATAATAATTTACTCTATCGCCGCCCCTCCCTTAAGTGCCACTTGGGGAGAAGAAATCAATATGGAAAATTATATGATGACGGGTCTTGACAATTAGGCCATGTTAGGTACCTACATACAATGCAATGCAACTAATTGTAGACAATTAAAAAATGACCTGTCACTTTAACACAATAACATTACTAACATTCCTTTTATTTTATTAAATAATCATTATTATTTAATTAAAATGTGCACTTCTATTATATCCTAAAGATTCAAAATCATCATTTTCCTATGAATTCATAATTAAGTGATTTTAATTAATTACCTAATTATTTAATGTCTAATCAAATATTTCATCAACTATTTTGTCTATAAAGTAATTAAATAATTAACATTATTTAATTATTCCATA
>MU228238.1:117056-128749 GCA_018584345.1 Thuja plicata
TTTCCTATGAATTCATAATTAAGTGATTTTAATTAATTACCTAATTATTTAATGTCTAATCAAATATTTCATCAACTATTTTGTCTATAAAGTAATTAAATAATTAACATTATTTAATTATTCCATATGCCACTTCAATTAATTAAATAATCATATTATTTAATTAATGATTCCTTCTTTATTATATTACGTCTATGTAATAATTAAATCTAAACTCCACCCATAATTAAATAAATAAGATTTATTTAATTAAAATTTTCCTCTCATTAATTAATAAGATTTATTTTTAATTTATATTCCCCATGTGCAAGTAAATACATTATTTTATTTATTTTATTGTATTTATTCTCACTTTTGACTAACACTAAGTTTTTGTTAACTTCTCAATCACACTTTCTGACTCCACAACTCTCTCTCCTAACTGATCAATCAAATCAATTATCTATTTAATCTATCTCATCTTCTCTTCCATCAATTTAGTTATCAACCCAATTAATTTAGTTAACTATTCAATCTATTCTCTTAACTCTTCAATCTATTTGGTTAACAAATCAATCTATCCTCTTGACTAGGCAATCAAATGAGTTGAACTCCCAATCAGTCTAAGTTCATTCTTCAAACACAGGCAATCAACCCCACCAATCATAAAGTCCTGATTGGAAGCTCTAAAATTATTATAAATAAAGAGCTAATTCTCTATTTTTGGTAACCACACATGCTTTGAATTCTTATGCTGGCACACTCGAGCACTCATTCTGAGAGCTTGTATATGCTCAAAATTGGTCGTTGCCTATGATCCTAGTTATTAACATTTTTGCATTATGATTGAAACTTTGTTTTGCATGATCTAATTGTTCTTCTATGTTGCGCATATGGTTTTTATCATATATCAACATCACATCTTTCATCATTAATTAATTAAATATTATTATTTTCTAATTAATTATTAACATTTCTTCAATTTTTCATCATAACCCTAATCAATTGGCCAATTTGATCATATTCAAAATCAATATAAATTATTTTAAATCCTTTTCAAAACCTTCAAAATTGATTCAAAACTATTTCAAACCTTTCAAAATCATTTCACCGCCTTATCAATGTCATAAAAATCAGTTCAGAATGATCCATAATTGGTTCAAATCATTTTAGTCATTATCAAAACCTTTTCAAACCATCAAAATTGGTCCAATTCCTCATCAAAATCATTTTAATATCACATCAAAATCATCAATTTGATCAAACCTACTAATTTTCCCTCTTTAGGGGTAAATAGCCCTTAATTTATCCCTAGTTCTAAGCCTTGATAAATAAACATGTTTTATTTATCCCTTTTCCCTATCTCTCACAATTAATTAATTCTTATTAATTAATTGGCTAACGTTTTTATTTATAGAATTTCAAAATTCCTAAATCCTAATTTTCCTTTTTATAGGAATAAATGAGCTTTTAAAATTCAAAAATTCTCACTCTTCCATTTCCCTCTAACTGTGCTTCCATTTCCTAAAATTTATCTTCCATCTCTTACACCTTCCCTTCCCATTTTACCATTAATTTATCTACCACCTTTCTCATCCCAACTCACCTTCCAATTTTATGCATTCCAAAATTAATCTCTTAAATTTTTTCTTAGTATGTCATAATATGACATTTTCCAATTGTAACTCTTCAATTATGAAATCTTCCCAATTGTGCATCAATTTTCCATTATGGTGATTTGGATTCAAAATTCTATAAATTGCATTCATTTTCTCTTCATTTGATAACCATTATCTTTTGATTCCTCTTGCCATTGTCATCTTCTTTATTTTATGTTGAGTGCAAAATTTCCTTCATGGGAGCTACATCAACATATTTTAGAGAGAAATAAAGAGATTAGAGAAAATTTATGGGGGGTAGTTGAATTTGGTTTCATATTTTCATACTCTTTCCTTCATGGCTTTAATGTTAGGATAGGATATTTTTGTGTTCTTTTAGGGTTTGATAGTTTCCTTAGCATGAATATATTCCCCTTTTTCCTTCCCTATAGAGCCCACATTGCATAGATAAGGAGAACAACAAGGAAGGACAACATGGTTTGAATATTCATTGTTTTGAAATGATTTCATATTGATTAATTGTTTATGCTTATTTATGTTCCTTTCTTTCTTTATGTTGGGATACTAACTGCTTAAAGATCTTCTTATGGTTAAGACCTTATTGTTATTTCAGGTTTATACTTACCAAATTACCCCAATTACAAATGGTGAACCCGACATAAAGCACTAACCTTTAAAAATTTGACCTTTTCTCTATTTTGCACAGATACTGATTTATTTTGACATAGATATAGGTTGAAACAACCCACATATCCATTCTGAATGATGCACTTACCTTGTTAAATCACCACAGGCATTACATAGTAGAGATGCATAAATCCTTCGATAACAATGCACTCACAAGCACAAAATGACGCACTTAAAGCTCACATGCAACACACATCATTTTTGATTAAGGTAAATACAGGTTTTGAAGGGACCCATAAACCCTGTACAAAGTTTTCTCAAAAGATATTCAAAAAATCCCTCTTTAACAAAATGGATCTAGACCACAATGAGGGTTTTACAACAGGCTCCCACAACCAAAATGAAACAAAGCATAAAACAATATTCATGCAAACCCACGCTAAAGAAAAAACCAAAACTAATGTTTATCTTTAGCACCCTTCTGATGGGAATGAAGAGTCATATCAAAAGAGGAGGGCATCTTAAATTTTTTTCCTTTAACAGTTATCTAGCCCTCTTCAGCTGTAGATGCCTCTTCTTGCCTCCGCATTGGTTCATCAGCCAAACCAGAGCATACCAAGTTACCGATAGAGGTAGTCAAAATACAAGTAGAACCTACAGGAGGATCATCTGTAGAGCCTATAGAAGCCACTAATCCTATAACACCAAGGGAATCTAGAGACACAGCATCCCCCACAAAACCAGGAAGTAGAACAATAAGGGAGGAAATCAAAGGAGAGCACACAAGATCCCCCACCAAACCATCAGGGGGAGGAGAAGGGACTTGTGCAACCACCTGAGAAAAACTTTTTGACGAAACAAGCTTCTTCTCCACCAAGTAGTGTTGAGAAGACGTACCGTTCCACCAAAAAGCTGTAGTTTTCTTTTTACCCAATCCATATTGAGCAGCTAGATGCCCAGTTTTAAAGTACCTTTTGCATCTGAAGGGAATCCCTTCATAATCTAGAGACTGAATCAATTTTCCTTTAGAGGATTTGATCACTATCTCTGCAGGAAGACCCTTAGAAGGATCAATGTCACCAAGAATGCGAGCATAAGTAGAGTGGAGAATATCTGACGAATCACCATCCACCAGAAAGAACTCCCCTAGAACATTACCAATCCCCTCAAACAGAGAGTGAATCCAAAGATGCAGAGGAAGATTAGGAAAATGAACCCAAATGGGAAACTGGATGAAGGATTTCGACATGGGGTCAAAATCAATATGCCAGGGCTTAACCAACACACATCGTTGATATTTACTGTTATTCTATTATCAGTGATTTTTTTTGTCTGGTCTATTATATTTCTTGGTTTTTATGTTTGTTGTTCTTATGATTGACTATTTTTCTATATTTTGGAATATTGAAGCTTTGATATTTTCAATCAAAATATTGTTATCTTTCTACCTCATATATATGTTTTTTTGCAACTGACATAAAAAAAAATGTGCTCAAGGTTGTTGATGCTTATCTCTAGTACTTTTATGTAAAAGGGTTTGGGGTCCTTTCAAAACCTGTATTTACCTTAATCAAAAACAAATAATGCACTCACATATCAAATTTTCCGCACTCGTCTATTATTTCCACTCTCATTATTTTAGAATGCCACACCCATTGATTACAGTCACCACACTCGCTAGCTCTGATCACCGTAGATAGTCCTTTGGAATGACGTAGATACCACATCTGACTAAAAACTCAAATAAACAAAACAATGCATTTGAATATCATAAAATTTCTCTTCTGTCTAAAATTATGACTCTCTGTTGTAAAAAGACGTAGTCACACTATTGAGAATACACAAATGCAGACATGAAAAACACAGTGGACCACCAAACAATAAAAAAGTGAAAATCCAAGAGCCAATTTGTGCATTAGAAGTAGAAATAGGGTAGGAAGGTCTTTTCAATGCTTATTTGGACAAGGTAAGTATATTCACTCGAAATTTGTATTTTCATTCCATTGAACCTAGTCCGCACATGAATTACGACAATCGATTCTTAGGGCTTAGGATTTTTTTTAATACAAACAATTGTGTTTTTAGCTTTTGGTGTGGAAGCAAAGTTAACTTATTTTTTAAATATAAAATCAATCCATTCATATTTTGGTGCTTAAAAAGAACAATGTATGCCCAAAAAAAACCTCACTTATATTTTGGTGCTTAAAATTGACAGGGTTTTAAAGAATTGAACAAAGCAAAGTACATTTGGATTTGGTGAATAAAATTGAACGAACAAACTCTCATCTAGTTTTTTCTTAATAATGAACCCATGTTCTTGTATGGATGATTTATATTAGATCACATTTGAATTCTAGTGCTTAATTCGATTAACCGTGTGTTTTGGGTGTTTTGTGTGCTTGCACATTCTGTTAGGTTAAAAACCTTTTATATTTTATTAGAGAGGCATGTCTGAGGAATGTGCTTATTCCTCAGAGGATGACCTCAAATTGATAAATCCTTTTGAATGGTATATAAATGAGACATGGGATAAATCCCATAATCATCTCAATCTAACCAAGCTCAGGCAAGGTGTGTTGATGGTATCCTGGATCAGGTCAAAGTGCTCAAGTTACAAACATAGTCAACTAGATACTTAAGTGTCTGACATGCGTACAAACCGATTGGGTAGAATCCACAAACCTTTCTAAAACCTTATAAATTAGAGGTTTCTTGGGTCACCTTCGAATCATTTTCTTATTATAGTGCAAGGGGAGGGAAGAATCTCCCCCAAAGATTCCCATAAATGTCTCCCAAGTTGTTGTGTTAGTAAAATATATCTTCATTAGCACAACAACAATACCTAGAAAAAGGCAAAAACACGTACATCTACAAGAGGACTATCATGTTCTAGTAGTGTGATACAACTATGTGAGCTAATATGAATCCAAGCAATGGGCCTATAATATTACAATTGAAGCCAATTTGACCTTAGATTAGACCGACTATTTTTTTTGTTTTTCGTTGTGCCAGACCTTGTGAAGACTTACAAATTGAAATATTTGTTGAAAATACACAAATTGTTTCTTTTTTGAGTCAAATCTGAAACTATACTAAGTGTGTGATTTTTGTGTTTGAACATCTTCATAAATTGTCATCAACAATTCCCTATGCAGTGAAACAAAATCAACATTGGTTCTAATCATTCCACTTGTCTTTTATCTAGAAATGTTGTGATTGGCATACCCTTTCATATTAGATTCTCATATCCTACATTTTAGTTGTATTCTTTCATTTAGAACCTTCTATAGTCATTTAACTTATTTGCATAGTCATAATTTTAGTCCAAAAATCCTCAAAATCCTCAAAATCCCAAAAACATAGCTAGCCTATCCTAGGGTTAAGTATTCCACCTTTTAGAGTGATTTTGTATATTAGAGTATACATCTTTGTAGGAAATTCAAGTAGTGATCTTGCGCTTTACCTTGACTTCGTTGAAATTTTAGTTACCATCTCTTTCCATGGCTTAGGCACCTATCATTCTAGTCAACATTTATCTTGGTCATAGACATAATTGCTAGAGTTTGTCATTTTTTCTACCTTTTGTAGTCAAGATAGTCCTCATTATAATTTAGGTCTTTCTCTAGAGGGTTTACCTTTGAAGTTTCTAAAATATATCTCAGGGCACAATACCTATACCTTAGGCATCATTATAGTCATTCATAAATTGTATTAGTGTCCAAAAAATCCTAGAATATCGAAAAAATTAGAATCCTAAACATAATTTTCCTAGTTGTCTTGCAATTACCTTAGTCATATATTTGCATTCTCGCATAAGCCAAACACTTGATCCTAGAAAATTAAAAACAAAATGGAACACAATGAGGAACCTGTTGCTGATCTTACAAGCAATACTGAGTTTACTATCCCGAGAACCTTAAGACTGTATTTTAACAAACCTGAGACCATGCAACATCACGATAAACCACAAGTAGATAATCCACCCATACCTCCACTAGAAGATGAGTTTTCACTTGAAAACATTAGGGCTAAATGCACAAGAGAGGAGGTTGACATTATTTTTCATAAATAGTAAGTAGTGACAATTGTAGAGTCCATTCTACCATCTGACCCAAATAGATTCCTTCACATTCTTATACAAAATGGTGCTAATTTCCCTTCTAGATTTGACACATCCACCATAGTAGAGGACATTCTTGTACTATTATCTTGGCTGGCCTCAATGATGCCCCTTCCACTCACTTCCACCCTACCATCTGGAAACACTTCTCAAAGTACATCCCAATTCACCACATATTTATCTACACTTGGGTTCCAATACAAAAATTCCCTATTTGCTAACTTTCCACCCACATCTAATACACTCACCACTATAGAAACACCTTCCATATTTTCCCTAACCTATCCAGCAGGTACTTCACAAACAATGACAACAAGTTTGTTTAGTATGGATCCCCAAGTTCACAATCCTAGAGATCTTAAACTAGGTTCCCCACCCCATAAAGGACCACTAATACTGAGGGTACAACAACAAAAAAATCTTAGTTTTCCTCAACCAAGCATCCCTTCCAATCCAGGACAACCCCAAATTAGTCAAGGGGTACCTCCAGCCAACCCCGATCATTTAATGATTATTGTTAGTGTCCTTAAGAAAATGGTTCCATCACTTCCCATCTGATGACATCACCTTATCATATCCCACCACCTCACCATTTCCCACTGCCTCAATATGTCCCACAACCTCAGCATGTCCCAATATCTCAGCATATCCCACCACCTCATTATGTCCCAAAACCTCAACATGTCCTAGCACCTCAGCATATCCCACCACCTCAGTATGTCCCAACAACCCGGTATGTTCCAACGGCTCAGTATATTCCACCACCTCATATTAATACAATGCATACAAACAAGGGATATATACCCCCATATAATCAAGCACCACCCCACAATAGTGGGATCCCATTTGTTGATCCAAACACAATGTCATCTACACTGTCGCCCACTGAACTAGTTTATTAGCAACTACTAACCCTCCAACAACAAGTCATAAATATGAAAACATGAAATCCTAAAAGGTTTTACACCACAACAAACATTAGTCCTTACCCTTTTGATAAGATGGTATGTATGCCACCTTTCTTGCACTACTTTGATACACCTAAATTTTTTAGGTATAAGGAAAAGGGTGATCCCTGTGACCACATCATGAATTTTTCATGGATTTCATAGATGTAGCTATATGCAATTGAAACACCTTGTATAAGATTTCATCGACTCTGGTGAAATTGAATTTGTCAGAAATTTTGGCACCACCAATCAAGACCATAAGATCTCAAAAATATTGATGGATCATGAAAAAAGAAAGGAGTCTACATCAAGAATGAATAATTAGACAAACCTTATAAAAACTAGATCCCAACCTCACCATAAACACCATCACTATCTGAGGCCCAGACACCAACTATGCAGTTACTACCTGTCGCTCCAAAATCATAGTACAAGGGGCCTCGTAAATTTTTTTTGTACCAAATAAATTGTCGACTCCACCTGATATCAGGTGAGTATAATTTATTAGACCATATAAAGAATACCCCGACATAAATCTCCATCTATGAACTGCTCCACATTTTTCCAAACCATAAAGCAACCTTAGATATAGCCCTACATAAATCATTTGTCTTGAAAGACATATAAGTTGATGAGTTTCAAGCCATGATCAGATACCTATCCACCCCAAACCATGTCACATTCATTGAAACAGATCTTCTAGAACATAAACCATCCCACAATGATCCTTAACATAGTGAATTTTTTTTCCACCTACAAAAAATCAGATGAGTCTTGATAGATGGAGGAACAAGACAAAATATATGTACACTAAAATTGGTACAAGCATTGGGCTACTCTAAGAGTTGTTTAGATGTTACCAAAAAGATCATAATAAGAGCTTATGCTAATGAGGAGCATCCTTCCAAGGGCGTGATTAGCCTCCCAATCAAACTAGGTCCAACAACACAAGACACTACATTCCAAGTACTAGACCTAGATCTAGGTAATAACATACTCTGGGATGACCATGGATCCATTCCATGCAGGATGTACCATCTACTTATCATCAGTGCCTAAAATTTCCTCATGATGGATTTGAAATCACCATTCCTGTTGATAGAGATCCTTTTCTTTAGCGTACAAATTTAGAGATATTTCCAATGTGTACCCAACAATCATGAGGCATCTACTATTTCCTCATCTCAGAACATCAATTTTGTAAACATTGCTAAATCAATTGCAGAACCCACATCAGAGGCTCAAAATCCAAGTTCAGGAAAATGGATGTGGAGAATAAACCTATGCAAACTCCATCTATGTTGGAAAGTTACCAATCTCTCCCCATTCTTATTGAAATCCTAGGAAACCTCTTTAGAGGAAGAAACAACTGACAATTGTCTATCCACCCATAGTTTCATAAGATGGGGTGAAATACATGAAGAGATCATTGAGGATAACTTATCTTCTTGCTTGTATATAGATGAAGAAGCCCCTGAGATCAAAATTCTAGTACATGAATATGGATGGGGGTACACCATTGTCCAAAAACTAGGGTATAATGGGCACTTTAGCCTACGCAAAAATGAACAAGTAATTGTGGAACCAATCACACCTACCCAAAACCCAAAGAATTGTAGATTAGGTTATAGAACACCTAAAGAAGGCATTTAAAATATCCTATTGCCCACTAATATTAATTCTTTTATTTATTAAAAAGTTGAGACATTTGAAGAACTCTATTCAGACATAGACTCGAATGACTATGAGTGGAATTCCTCACATACCACTAACACCTTAAATCTTAACACTTCCATTTATTGCCTATCTTTACAAGATAGACCCACAGATTGTCGAGCTTGGATTGAGGAATTTTAGAACTGGTCTGAAGCTTCATCCTCATCTTCATCAGAAACCTATGAATCAGTGATTGAGTCATATATCAATACATTGATTGAGCTCCCAATTTCTTCCTTCCAAACCAAAGATAGCGCAGCCCTGGTTTACCTAGACCTAATTGATTAGGAACAACAAAATATACTAACCATAGATGTCTTCAAGAATGATGAAGCTATCATTGAATTATTTGGACTAAGATAAGGTATACCTATGGGAGACCATAAGGAATTTTTCAACATCGAATTGGACAAAACAAGATACTTTGGGGAGTTATATCAATCCTCAATTCATAAAAGTGAAAAATAAAATGTAAGGCTATTAGGTGAAAGATAAAAGACACCTTCTAGCTGAAAATAGTAAAAATAAAAGGTGAATCCAAGGGTGAAAACCTCTCTGAGGCACCCCTGGATGGAGAGATCGATATAATCCCCATTACTAAGGAGCAGTCACAAATTCTAGAAAATAAAACACAAACAATGAATATTAGTACTACAGAAACATAAAGACTAATCCACTTGGAAGATTCATTAACATAAAAGGAAAGAGAATAGTTCAGTTAGTTCTTTAAGGATAGGAAAATCAGATTTTCTTGGTCATACTCTAACATGCTTGGGTTAGATCCAAAACTAGTGCTCCACCATCTGCCACAGTCAGGGGAAAATCTGTACAAACAAAAGCTCTGCAAAATGCATCCTAAGATTGCACTATTGGTCAAAGAAGAATTAAAGAAACTACTAGATGCAGGATTTATAAGGATGATTGACTATGCTAATTGGATCTCCAATCTAGTGCTTGAATCCAAATTGAGTGGATCCATAAGAATATGCACTGACTTCAAGGATTTGAATTTAGTATGTCCAAAGGATGATTTTCCCCTTATGGAACATTGACATAATTATTGATCTCACTTCTGGGTATAAGATGCTATCACTCATGGATAGTTTCTCTAGATATAATCAGATTAATATTGCACCATAAGACCATTACAAAAAAAACTTCACTTGTGCATGGGGAACTTATTGTTGGTGTGCTATGCCCTTCGGTTTAAAAAATATTGGCGCTACATATAAGATAGAAATAAAAACTATTTTTCATGATATGATGCACATCACAATGGAAGACTATGTTGATAACATATTAGCAAAGTCACTAGAAAGGAATCTGCACCTGTCAATGTTAGGGCTAGTCTTTGAAAAACTCCAAGAATACAAGGTAAGGTTAAACCCAAAAGAAATGTGTCTTTGGAGTTACATCAAGAAAGTTTTTGGGATTCATTTTCTCCCACAATGGAATGTAGATTGACCCATAAAAGGTCCAAGGCATTATCAATATGCCTCTACCAACAACTCTAAATCGCTTGAGGAGTCTACATGGAAAACTACAATCAGTCAGATGATTCATTTCACAATTGGCTGACAAGTGCTACCCATTCCAGTACTCACAACAAAAAGACACAAAATATGTATGGAAAAAAGATTATCAAAATTCCTTTCAAATATTGAAAGACTGTCTTCTTTCAACACTGGTCCTAGTGGAACCCATTCTAGATCAGCCCTTCTTATTATACATCTCAGCTACAAAGAACTTACTAGGGGTATTATAGGCACAAAATGATTCAGAAGAAAAGGAAAGTGCCATATAATATATCAATCTATCACTTGTGTCTTACAAGATAAACTATACTGCAATTGACAGAGTATATTTGGATGTAGTTTTTTCTTTACAAAAAATCAAACACTACATGGTGTTTCACAAGATGATCCTAATAGATAAGATTGACCCATTGAAATATTTTTTGATCAAAGAAACATTGATAGGATTATTAGCTAAATGGGTCATGATTCTAACTAAGTTTGACATTGATTATATAGATAGAAAAGAAGTAAAAGGTCAAGCTATTTATGACCAACTAGTGGATGCACCCTTACCTTCAAGTCATCCAATGCTTATAGAATTTCTAGATGAAAGAATATTTTCCCTAGAGGAGTAGAAATAGTGGAATCTATACTTCAATGGGTGTCACACATAGAAGGGATTAGGCACTGACATAGTCTTTATCACTCCTAAAGGAGGCTCTATTCCTAGGTCCTACATGCTAAGTTTTGACTACACCAACAATATATTTGAGTATGAAGCACTGATCATAAGTCTCAAAATAGTTGTCTAGTAGAAGATCCAAAAACTAAAGGTATGTGGGAATTATCAATTGATTATCAACCAAGTAAATGGAAATTACTACACCAAGGATGAAAAATTTATTCCCTATAAATCCATGGCGGGAGACATCAAGCAACTTTGAAATGATATCATTTGAGAAAATCTCCAGAATTAAGAACACAACAATAGATTCCATGGCCATTGTAGGATATTTTTTAGATATGCCTCATGATGTGACACATTGTGAGTTCATGGTCGAACGAATCATGGTCCCTACCTTTGAAGTCCCCAAGTCTGAGATTGTGTGTGAAATTGTCGAGCCCAATTCTCCCTAGTACGAAGAGATATATATATATATATATA
>MU228239.1:0-10357 GCA_018584345.1 Thuja plicata
TTAAGTCCCTAGGGGCTTGAGGATTCCTTTGTCCCTTTTGATTTCAATAAGATTATCTTTTCTTCATGATCTCCTTTACCAAGAGTTTGCACCGAGTCCATACTCTTGCTAAAGTGGGGGCTAAATGTATAGTCAAAAAATGGAAGCACTTCCATTGTAGACTGGTTTAGCCCTTCAAGTAAGTAGTTTGGGGTCATGTAAAGTGCCTTGAATGGATCTTTGACTTGGATTTATATTTCTCCCCTATTTTGCCCCATTTCCCACTTTTCTCTGGCCTATTTTTGGCACCCTGATCTGCAGATTTGAAATTCTTTACTTCAGGGTCAAGGTCAACCTTCTGGGTTAAGGTCAACCTTGAACCTGACCTAGGTCAAGGTCAACCTTGACCTTGACCTAGGTCATGGTCAAGCTTGAACTTGACGTAGGTTAGAATTGATCTTTTTTTGACCTAAAGGTCCAAATTTTATATTTACGAGATTTCAAGATCTCGAGCTTCAGAAAAGTTTAATTCCCACTTTCGGGTCGACTGTTTTGGTCTGTGAAGTAACAATTCTTAAATTATATTTAATATAGGTCCACTTCTAAGGGTATAGGTCTAATGGGAATTTAATTCTCCTATGTAGGCCTCTCTAGAATATTGTGCCCTAGATTGGTATATAAGGAAGCCTTCTCCTCTCATTCTCTCTAACCATCATCAAGTATAATCACAAGTGCTCAAGACTTGAAGAGACAAGCTAAGAGGCAAGATTTGAAGAAAGAATCTACTCTCAAGAATCCAAGAATTCAAGCATCCAATTCATTAAGGAGATCCATTCATAGCTATTGTAGGATTCAAAGCTCTATGGAGCTCTCTTGTTGAAGATTTCTCCATCCACATCCATGCAAGCCTTTTCTTCTTCCAAGATCCATTCAAGATTGGTGTTGAAGAACTACAAGCAATTGATTTGAGATCCTACATTCTACATTCTTCATTCTACATCCATTTGGTGCATACATATTTGTGGATCCATGGATTTGAGTCCGCCACAAGGATTTCCATACAAGCAAGGTGAATTCATTTATTTACTTTGTTACTTATGCAATTTTAATTACATTTTAAGGTTAATTCCAAAACCGGGGTTTGACCAAGGCAAACCCCATCCCCCTAAAAAAACAAATCCATTTTTCTTGTAGGTATAGGTTCAGAATAGTAGATCAGAGTGCAAATTTGGATACCCTTTTCGAAAAACTTTTAGGATCCAAAAATAGATTTCCTGTCGGAGACTTTTTAGGTCGATTCTGCCCTAGGTCAGAATCAGAAATTCTGGGTCAATGACGACATCGACTTGAGGGTAAAAATAGGAATGGTTTCAGAACAAGAAATGACTTTTGGGTTTTTTAGATCTTGTATTTTCAATTCAGAATCCCAAAAATCAACAGTTTCTGAGACCGTCTGACAGGGTTTTCAACAGGTTCTTTTTCCGAGGTATGTATTTTATTCCATTATTATTTTCTTTCATTTCTAGATTTACACCTCTTATTTATAAACAATTAAATGTAATATGGATAATATGTGCATAGGGTCACTTTTATGAGAAAATCTCCATTGTTCTAAACCCTATCCATATTTTTCATCTTACAAGTAGCATCGAGAAATACAAGGCAAGGTTCATGGCAAAGGGGTTCTCTCAGAAAGAGGGAATAGACTATGAGGATACATTGTCTTGTGTGGCTAGGTATATTTCTATTTGAGATGTAATCTCATTTGCAACACAGATGAGATGGAAGATCCATCAAATGGATGTCAAGACAACATTTCTTAATAGTGAGTTGAAGGAGGAGGTATACATAGAGCAACCAAATGGCTTCGTAGCACTCAACAAGGAGACCCACGTGTGTAGATTAAAGAGAGATTTGTACAGACTCAAGAAGGCTTCCAGAGCACGGTATGAGTACATCAATACTTACTTGCAGGAAATGGGCTTGTGAAGAGTGAGGAAGATGCTAACCTCTACTACTTGGTGATTGGGGGTGAGGTTCTCATTCTTGTTCTATATGTGGATGAATTTTTTCTAACAGGTTTATTAGGGCTCATAAAGGAGTGCAAGAGGGACCTTGCAGCAGAGTTTGAGATGAAGGACTTAGGACTTATGCACTACTTTCTAGGCATGGAGGTGTGGCAGACAGATGGAGAGATTTTCCTTGGGCAAGGGAAATATTCCATTGAAATTTTGAAGAGATTTGAGATGGAGGATTGCAAAGCCATGTCTACACTTATGATCACGAATTGGAGGAAGGTCGATGCATCTAAGGAGAAGGATGTAGATCCAACCTTATATAGGAAGTTGATTGGTTTGATCATGTATTTGGTCAACACTAGGCCAGATATAGCCTTTGCAGGTAACTCTCTTAGTTAGTTCATGGTGGAGCCAAAGAGAGTGTATTGGACAACAGCTAAGCATGTGTTGTGTTATCTTCGTGGTACAGTTGAGTATAGGATAAAATATGTTTGAGGTGAAGGTATCAATTTTATAGGCTATACTGATGCAGATTGGGAAGGCAGTATAATGGACAAGAGAAGCACTTCAGGGTGTTGTTTTAGTTTGGGATCGAGAGTTGTCTCTTGGTTCAGTAGGAAGCAGAAGTGCATGGCTTTGAGTTCTGTAGAAGAAGAATGCATAGTAGCTAGCATGGTGATGTGTGAAACTATATGGCTTTAGATGTTTCTAGTGGCCTTGTTTAGTCAAAGAGTTGAGACTACTATGATACATTGTGACAATCAGAGTTGCATCAAGTTGTATGAGAATCCAATGTTTCATGATAGGTCTAAACATATAGGCATCAGGTATCACTTCATTCGAGATTATGTACAATGGGGGATTGTTTAGCTATAGTACATACGTACAGAGGAGAAGGTAGTAGATATTCTAAAAAAGGCATTGGGGAAGGAAAAATTCATCTTCTTGAGAGTTAAGTTGTGTGTCCTATAGAAAAACTTCCTTGCTAAGAGGGAGTGTTAGTTTGTTAGCTTGGACAGATTTTGCACCACTTGCTAACAATAATTAACTAATTATTAATTATTTTTTTGATTCCCCTAGGTGACAACTTGCAATGAATTTTTTCATTGGTTGTAATTTATCTCAGCCGTTGATTGAGAATTGATCTCGGTCATTGGTTTACAAACCAGGGTAGTATAAAAGGGGGTCTAGGGGCATTTGGAGACACATAAAAAAATCAAAGTGAAGAGAATTTGTAGTGTTAGAAAATGAGTTTGTAGTGATAGAAAACAGTGTTAGTAAGGGCGCAGTGATAGCGTTGGGGAGGAGTTAGGAGATTGTCTGAGTTCTGCCAGTGAGAGGAAAGGAATTTTGTATCTCTTAATTTGCTAAAGATTAATATATATTTCTCATTTGCATACTATTTTTCCCTTTGGGGTTTTTCTAGTGATGATTTTTCCAAAAATATTGTGTTATTGTGTTGCATATTTCTTTTCGTATTTTTATTGGTGAAGTTGCATTTGTGTTATTTTTCGATATAAGCTATGAATTTATTTTGAGCAGTTAAAACAATAATTTTATCCTTAGCTAGAAGTGAATTCAAACAACTAGCTAACCTTTTATTTTTAGAAGATAAAATTGTTGTCACGACACAACCTTTTATGCTCCTATGTTTCAGGATTTTAAGTGTTATTTAGCCTTGTGTCGACTTGATCTGTTAGACTTAAAGACCTTTGTCTCTTTTCTTTTAGTCATACTTTATTAGACATGGTCTGAGTTTTTCCAGTGAGAGGCAAGGAATTTTGTATCTCTTAATTTGCTGAAGATTAATATATATTTCTCATCTGTGGTACTGGTTTTGCCTTCGGGGTTTTTCTAGCGCAGGAGCACACCTAGGCTAACCTCCATAGTTGTGATGTTTTGGCTTGTACTTGACATTGGCCAAGTCAAGATAGTTTGTTTAACTTTGGACCTTAGAAGGTCATTGCATTGTGGACTAGGTGAGTTAGTCATTAGGACTAAGCTCAACAAAATGGTCATTGTTAGTAGCTTTTTAATTTTCTTAGGCTTATAAGCTTAGTGATGGATTTGAGATTTGAATGTGTCCTAAACACATAAATTATGTCATAGAGATGCTTGGAGGCCATTAATGAAGTTGGTTCCTCGAGATATAGAGGATAGAGGCCCTAAAACTTAGCAAGTTGGCATAATGGCAAAGATGCCAAAAGTTGTTACAATGTTGTCATGACAACATTTGGTTACTTTGGATCCTCCTAGAAGATAGGAGTGGGATATCGACCAATAGTCCCTAAAAACATGGAATATGGCATCTAATGTATGTAGAGGCTCAAATCTCATCATTAGGGAGGATCGTAAGAAGTATTGCTTTTGTGAATATAGCTCTGCAACTCTGATTTGTGAAGAACCCGTGCATTTCAGTGTGACAGTACCATTGAATGGATTGAATGCTTTAATTTAGTATTTTTTTATGTTCATAGGACTATTCTAAGCATCTTTCATTCAGTGAGAAAGTTTATTTGAGGTGGTTTAAAGTCTTGTATAAATTGTTTTTGATTTAGCAGTCTTACTGGTTTTGTCCTGACCAGTCAGTCATTTCATGGCTCCCCCATGAAAAATAACCATGGGATCTTCCTAAGGGTGGTTGGATATGATAGGGGAGTCATTAGTCTAGGATTAGGAGTCATGAGCATATGGATAGCTATTTTTACTACTAAGCCCTAGGCGAGCTGACAGTGCCCTGTTAGAGGTTTAGACTAGAAGAATTGAAGATTTCTTGCAGGGTGGAGAAGTACTGTATGGGACAAGTATAGTTCTAGGTAGGGTATATTCATATCCTAACATGTTATGAGATTGAGTTCATACCAATCCATTAGAATAAGTTTTGGGTGAGATTCAAACTGTGATAAAGTGAAGTCCTATAAATTAGGCCTATTAGCCCTATTGGTCCTAGATAATAGGAACCATGTGTACGGAGGACCTAGGGGTCTAAAAATTTCAAAATATTTTTTGAAATGATAAAGGGTATCTAAATGTGGGATTAGTTTTTCAAGTTCTTTGGGAAAGTTTTGAAAGAATTGGGAAAAGGTCTCTGGAAAAGGCTACAAGGAATTAGGCCTAATTAGGCCTCTCAAAGACTAAAACTTGGACTCGATTGAAAAGAGTAAAAAGATCCTTAAAAATGGATTAAAATGGGATAAAATGGAATGTTTTCATGATGATGGACACCCCTACAATGAATTTCATGTATGGAGAGAATTTTGCACTTAGATCCTTCTAAGTGTAGGAGAAGAAGTGAAGTACCCAAAGGGTGTTAGTCTTTCAAAGGTGAAGCACAAAGAGTGAGACTCTTAGAGGAGAGTTGGATTAGGAATTAGTTAATAATGTACTCCTAATAAGGACCTAGAGGAGATTAGGGTCATTGAAGAAGACAAAGAAGGTCTTCTTAGAAAATTATGCAAGCAAGCCTTGGAACACTCACACCATATTGGTATCAGAGCTTGAACTGATCAGGCTTGTGGTGGATGTTTCAACCTACTGAATCAATGGGAGAGAATACAAAAGTGAGATAAGTAGAAGATAAAACCATGGTGACTAATGATGAGTTAGCCAAAAAGGTAGAAGAACAAGAAGAAGACAACAAGTTGCTAAGAGAAAGATTGTCTCAAATGGAGCAACTCTTGGGAGAAGTCCAAGACAAAGCTAATAAGGTGAAGGATAAGATAGATCAAAAAGAAGAAGAAGAAGCAAGGGAGAAGGGAGTGGAATTAGAAGAGGAAGCTCCAAACCATGACCCTATTATTGCTGAAGAACCCTTCTTAAAGGCATTGAAGGCTTCAAGTGGCAAATCTTTGGAAGGTGTACCACTATTTGGTGGACAAATGGATCCATATTCAGTTGTGGATTGGATTAACAATATAGAAAACCATTTCGAATGTGATGGTGTAATAGAGGCCCAAAAAGTAAATGTGGCCAAATCTAGGTTGAGAGGCTTAGTGCTCACATGGTGGAAGTTTACTCAAATTGAAGGGAGAAAGAAGGAAGGAGTCCTATAGTCACATGGAAGGGCATGGTGACCAAGATAAAGCAAAATTACTTACTTGATGACTATGAGGTTCAGTTGCATAGAAGAAGACACAATCTTAGAAAAAAATATTTGGATGTCCAAGCATACACCAAAGACTTCCAAAAGTTGTGCTTAAGGTCACAAGTGGTGGAGGATAAAAGCATCAAGCTAGCTAGATATTTGAATGGAATCAAGTGGTCTATTCAAGAAGACATGAGTCTTGTGAACTTCAAAACCATTTGCCAATGTAATCAAATGGCCTTGAAAATAGAGGAGAAGAGAAAAATAAAACAAGAGCAAACCTCCAAAGGAAGAGGTAGAGGAAGGGATAGTAGAGGAAAAAGAGGTGGCTATGGTGGAAGGAGTTTAGAATCAAAGACACAAGGAGAAGTCAAATACACTGAGCACCAAGAGGGAAGTTCTACTAGAGGTGGTAGAGGAAGGAAATCAAATTTCAGAGGAAGAAGTGGTGGAGAAGGAAGAGGCAATTACTTTGCCAATATGAAATGTTATCATTGTAACCAAATGGGACACCCTACCTATAGGTGTCAAGAGAAGGGTAGTACTTCTCAAGGAGGTAAAAAAAGGACTAATCTAGTTCATGAAGAGACAAATACAGCAAAGACACACTCTGAGGTACCATTAAATTCAGAAGAAGGTGAGAACCTCATGATGAGGAGAACATTGATCAAGGAGCCGGTTAAAGAAGAGCCAAGCCAAAGAAGGTCCCTGTTTAGAATCAAATGTAAGGTGATGGGAAAAGTATGTAGAGTCATCATTGACTCAGGGTCTACTAACAACATTGTGTCAGAGGAAGTAGTCAGCAAGTTAAACATGACAAGGATACCCCACACCCATCCTTACAAGGTCACATGGCTCAATAAGGGACATCATGTCTTAGTAAATGAGTAGGCTTGGGTGGAGTTTTATATAGGGAGATATAAGGAAAAGGTTCTATGTGATGTATTCCCCATGGATGCATGTCACTTTCTCCTAGGCAGGCCATGGAAATTTGACCGCCAAGCTATCCATGATGGAGTGAAGAACTCCTATACATTCAAGAAGGACAAAGTAACTTTCAAAATTCAATCTCTGTTAGAGGATGCAAAAGTGAAGACAATAGGTCCTAATGTACTCATGGTTGGAGAAAAAGAGTTCTTAGAAGCCATGGAAGAAGGAGAAGGATTTGGTTATGCATTGGTGCTAAGGCCAAGAGAAAAGAATGAAGACAAAGGAGACAAGAAGCCAAAGATACCTAAGGAGATACAAATCATGTTGCAGACTTACGAAGGTATAGTAAGTGATGGAAAACCATCAAAATTACCCCCTAAAAGAGCCATAAGTCATAGGATAGACCTTATAATAGGAGCCACCCTACCTAATAAACCAGCCAACAAGATGACCCCTCAACAAAATGAGGAGATTGCTAGAAAAATAGAAGAACTCCTAAACCAAGGTCTTATCAAGAAGAGCATTATCCCTTGTGCCATACCCATTGTCCTAGCACCTAAGAAAGGAGGAACTTGGAGGCTTTGTACTGATTCAAGAGCCATAAATAGGATAACCATTAGGTATAGGTTTCCCATTCCTAGGATTGAAGACCTAATGGATTGTCTAGGTGAAGCTAAGTACTTTAGTAAGATAGACTTGAAAAGTGGCTATCACCAAATAAGGATACATGAGGGAGATGAGTGGAAGACATCCTTCAAAACCAATGAAGGTTTGTACGAATGGATTGTCATGCCATTTGGACTATCTAATGCCCCCTCCACATTCATGAGGCTTATGAATGAAGTCCTCAAAGACTACATTGGAAAATTTGTAGTAGTATATCTTGATGATATACTAATTTATAGTAGGACAAGAGAGGAGCATCTTCAACACCTTGAGACTATCTTCAAGAAGCTGCATGAAGAGAAGTTGATGATCAACTTGGGGAAGTGCGAGTTCATCAAAATAGAGTTGGTATACCTTGGGTTTGTTCTCTCTCATGGCAATCTGAAAATGGACAAGAGTAAAGTGGAAGCCATCATGAATTGGCCTACTCCAAGGACAACAATAGAGGTAAGAAGTTTTCATGGCCTTGATCAGTATTATAGGAAGTTTATAAGGCATTTTAGTGCTATTTGTGCTCCTATGTTGGACACAATCAAAGGAGGGATGAAGACTAAGTTCATATGGAATGAGCAAGCCACCAAGAGCTTTGAGTTGTTAAATGAAAATATTGCTACCCAACCTGTTTTAGTCTTGCCAAGCTTTGAGAAGCTTTTCACCATTGAGTGTGATGCAAGCAATGTGGCTATTGGAGCTGTCCTAAGCCAAGAGGGCATACCAGTGGCATTTCATTTAGATAATTTGAGTGAAGCTAAAAAGAAGTATTCTTCTTATGACCTTGAAATTTATGCACTAGTTCAGGCTTTAAGAAAGTGGAGACACTATTTGCTCCCCAAGGAGTTCATTGTCTATTCAGATAATCAAGCTTTAAGTTTCTTGAACTCTCAAGAAAAGTTGAGTCACAAACACATAAAGTGGGTTGAATACCTGCAAGCATACACCTTTGATATCAAACACAAGAAAGAAGTACTCAATAAAGTGGCAGAAGCCTTGAGTAGAAGAGCTCTTACCATTCAATAGATCCAATTGAAGAGCATGAGAATAGATCATTTCAAGGATCTATATGTATATGATGAAGACTTTACAGACATTTATAAGGTATGTGCTAAATACAAGAATCATTTTCATAGAAAGTATACTGAATACACTTTGAAAAGCAATCTTTTGTTTAAGGGAAATTAGTTATGTGTCCCTAGAGGGTCTATTAGGGAGAACTTAATTCAGGAAAAGCATAATGGTGCATTGAGTGGTCACTTTGGGATCACTAAGACACAAGAACTTGTTCAAAGGTTCTATTATTAGCCAAGAATGAATCTTGATGTTAGGAGGCATGTGGAAAGTTGCATAGTATGTCAAAAGGCCAAAGGTACTTCTTCAAATGTAGGCCTATATCAGCCACTACCTATTCCCACTAGGCCATGGGAATGCTTGAGCATGGATTTTGTAGTTGGGTTACCTAAGACAAGACAAGGCATGGATAGTGTATATGTAGTTGTGGATAGATTCAAAAAGATGATTCACTTTGTGCCATGCAAGACCATTAATGATGCCAGCCAAATAGCCTCTCTCTTCTTCAAAGAGATAATAAGAATCCATGGGTTACCTATGAGCATTGTGTCAGATAGAGACACTAAATTTATGAGTCATTTTTGGAAGACTCTTTGGAAAAGATTAGGCACTAATTTATCCGTTGGGTCTGCATACCATCCCCAAACTGATGGTCAGACCGAAGTGGTGAATAGAAGCCTTGGAAATCTATTAAGATGCTTGACCAAGGAATATGGTCAACAATGGGATCAATTGATTGGACATGCTGAATATGCCTACAATGACACTATCAACAGGTCAACAGGGAAGAGTCCCTTTGAGATAGTCTATGGCATACATCCTAGAGGAGTCTATGAGCTAAGAGACTTAAATGATGGAGTGAAGGCAAGTGGATATGCAGATGATTTTTCTTATTCAATGCATGAGATACATGATACAATCAGGAAGACTTTGACAGAGAATACTATGAAGCATAAGGATAAGGTTGATGCGCATAGAAGAGAACTTCAGTTCAATGTGGGAGACTTGGTAATGGTACATCTAAACAAGTATAGACTTCAAAAGGGAGTCCCTCACAAGTTTCAAATGAGAAGGATAGGTCCCCGTCCTATCTTAGCAAAGTATGGTCATAATGCTTTTAGAGTGGAGTTACCTAAAGACAGTGGACTGTCCCCTATCTTTAACATTGCAGATCTAGTTCATTACAAAGGACCACCACCAGACATGGATCAAAGCCTCAGTGAAGTGATCAAAGATGTAGGAGAGCTCAAACTACCTCCTTCTACAGTCAAGCAAGCTGACAGTATACTGGATACCCGAGTCTACAAGAAGACTAGAACCAAAGAATATAAGGAACACTTGATCAAGAGACATGGTCAAATGGATGCTGATGTAGTATGGGTTAAAGAATTAGAGTTTAAGAAAATGGGAATTGACCCTACTCTACTCAATCCAAGGGTGGATTGACCTTTTTGTTTTGGGGAGGATGGTGTAGGACCACACCTAGGCTAGCCTCCATAGTTGTGATGTTTTGGCTTGTACTTGACATTGGCCAAGTAAAGATAGTTTGTTTAACTTTGGACCTTAGAAGGTCATTGCATTGTGGACTAGGTGAGTTAGTCATTAGGACTAAGGT
>MU228239.1:30509-62952 GCA_018584345.1 Thuja plicata
TGTAAAATCCTCTAACAAGGTCACACCAAATAGTGTGTTTGTAACCTTTAACATGGTTGGCTCTTAATAGGGCTCACTTTAGAAGAGTGAAAATTTGGGGTACCGGTCCTAGTGGTTTTTTCCCTTAGCAAGGTTTCCACATTAAAAATTCATGTGTTATGTGTGTATGATTCATTTCTTTATTATTTTGTATCTGACATAGTTAACAATGGATCTATCGGTATACTCTGCATATTTACTGTATTTCAGTAAATAGTTATACTGCCTATCGGTAATTGAGGAGAATAAGAAAAAACAAGGTAAACCAACAGACATATAATCATTATAAGTAGTTAATGGCATGCATCTTTTAGGGACATAATAATCTGAGGTTTATTTGATTGGTGGTTAGAATAAGGATAATTTTTTGAGGCCACTGATTCACCCCCCCACTCAGTTATTACTAACAGTGACCTGTTGATTTTCATGTCAAATAAATTCTTTCCCTGTATTCCCAATATCGAAATGTACCCATTTTCTAAGTTTCAAGCCTTAGGGATTTCATTTGATATTTTTACTAGACCCTTTTGAAATGTAGTTTCCTGTGTTTTGAGCTTGCATGTTTATAACAATTTTAGAATGGCCATCTTTAATCATCAACATCTTGCAATTTTAAAGGTGTTGGGAATATTCATTTGGCACATGTATTCATTTCATCTAAATGAACTAACGTTCCTAGTGACAACCTCTCAATGCATCATTTGATATTTTTCCTAAAGGGCATTATGGCCGGGTTTCACAAGGTTTTGACATGCCCAGTTGTAGAAGTAGTGAAGTGATATACTTTGGGAATTAATATCTCCCGACTCAGGAAATGTCACGTGAAATTATTTTGTAGAGTGTGTCCAAGTATGTCAATCTTCATTTCATTCAATTCTTGGGGTCTCATGAGGTCATTTAGTCAGTTTTTAAGACTTATTCTAGAGGCTACTTTATTGTTTTGAGCACTGAGAAGAAGAATTGAGAATCAAATTTAAGTGGTCACGTATTTCACGATTTTAATCTAGATATATTTGTAAGGCATCATTGATCATTTATAGAGGTCAAATTGATTTAGATAAAAAAATTTAGACATGCCCACATGGGGACCTGACTTGCCTCATCAAATTTGAGTAATTTTGAGTTAAAAATAATATTTTATTATTTAAATCATTATTAATGATTTAAACAATAACATAAAAATATAAGAAATGGAATCTCAAGGGATTGTCTGTAGGTTGAAATAAGTGATGTGGATGTTTCAAATGACTATGCATTTGGGTGTTTTTTGGTGGGGCCAAGAAGCATATTAAAATAAGTTTTCAGAAGGCCCCATTTGGTTGAGGAATTAGAATTTGACTCAAAACCTGATTATCTCAAAATAAGGTTTTGAAATTCCCATTTTGTGTATTCGAAAGATAGTTTGGAACGTTTGGTTGATCATGAAGATGATTGAGACAATCCATCTTTTGTGTTTGGTTGCTAATTTTTAAATAAGAATTGGAACTGAGAAATTCAGTGGTGAAGGGAAATCTTTTCTTCAGGATCTGCATATTTTTTGGTGAAGGGAAACCACTGTGTATTTTGTGTATTAAAAAATCCTCAACTTTCAATGAATTCATGAAGATGAGCTCAATGATTCTTCTTTTCAATCCCAACAGCAGCCAGCAGACTGTGCTTGTGGAAGAGCATTATAACAATTTAAAATATAAACATGAAGTTTACTAGATATCTCAGAGAATTTTTGTTTATAGAATGCAAATATGGACTTGTAATAGGGATTACCAAGTATTTGAAAGAAATTTATGTGAGACGTGTATATGAAATATGCTGGTATAGTCCAACCATGACTGTGAATAAATGGGTTTGTGTTGCATCATTTACCAACACCCAATTTGTGCTTTCCACTATGGGAGTTTCAAAATAGATATTTCAAAACATTAGAGAGGTCTTCTTACACACTATAGTTGCAGTGTTGTGACAGACATGTGTACAAAATATGGAAGCGGAAACAAAACACATAAATGTTTGACAGTCAGCCTCATGGAACACCATAATTGCACATCTATTTAAGCATTGTGAATGGAGAAGATATGCTAAAATGAGATGACTAAAAATATATTCGACACTTTTGAAGAAAGCACAATTAACAAGCAATGCAAAAATAAGAAGGTTTCAACCATTTATTGATCATGAGGATGATTTCAGAAAAAGACTGACATAGCAATCAAATTGATAAAAATTTCACAAAAACCCAAAACCAGAATATGATTTCAAATTCCACCTATTGGGTGGGAAAATAGTGTCGCCCATTTTGGTGCCAAAACCAAATTTTGATGTCTAAAACCTGAATTGCATTTTAGAGAACCAAAGGATGGATTTGGAAAAAAAATAGAAGTTTCACACCCAATTTTGCCCCAATAATGGCGTAGGTCGTTATTAAATATATTACATTAGGTTTTGATTAAATTCTCATCCAAGATGATTGATAAATACCTCACGTGGGCCCCTTATAGACTGAGCATGAGTGGGTATTTTAAAGTAAAAATCTCTAATCCTAAGTTTTTAATGATAAGAGAATGCTCGTGATTCTTTTGGAAGGAAAGAGCAAGGGTGAATATGTGTGCTGAAGCACAAGGTTTTAATTTTACAAAGGAATGCAACTCCCTCTGATGAAATATAACTGATTGAATGTTTGAAGATATTAAGTTGATCACCAAAATGCAGAAAGATAATGCAAGACATTAAATAAATTAATGGATTGTATTGTCACTGATTTCAACTTGATATAATATGATCGGTTATATAAAAAGTGTCAAAAGACTTCAAATAATTAGAGAGATAAAGATTATCCTTTCAGTAATGCATAAAAGACCAACATTCACTAAGTGACTAAAAACACCAACGGTTAGTGGAACCCGACGGATAGAGAAACCCGAGAGAAAAGTCACAGTGATGCCCAAGCAAGAAAATTGACAAGAATAACTGATGACCATAATTACAGTGTTACCGGATGGATAGACAACCCTGATGAATAGACAATCCTGATGGAGAAGCCCGAGGAGAAGTGGAGTGTTGACCGAAGCTATCAAAGAGTTAAAACACCGAAAAGAACTGAAGTTCAGAAATGAAAAAATACTTAGTTGGTAAAGCTAAAGATAGAATTAACTGTTGTTGACATTGTTTTCATCGACAAGTTAAAGCCAAAGATAAGTAAAATATTTAAAGATGTTTTATCCAGTTGTCAAGGAGAAATCTAAGGGATAAAAATGAAGTAAAGCTTTAAATCAAGATTGGCTAAGATTGCGAATCACACCAAGAAAAAGAAAGTCAAGAAGTGAGAACCGATGATATCATGTCTATAAAGAGACAATCTAATTCATTATGAATTACAGGAGTGAATAGAGAAAGAGGATGCTAGAGATAAACAGATGAAGAACAACTTCATACAGTCCTGATCAATCAAGCTGAGGAAAAAGCTAAATATTTTTGTGGACACCAAGCAACAGAGAAGCACAACATCACTAAGCAGAAATAAGTGGAGCAAAGGTATTGAAAAGATACATTGATCAGAAAGGTATTATGAGCTTACAATAGATCTGAAAATATGCAAGTCTAAGTTGTATGTGTGAACAGATCATTTACTGTTTCAGTTTAACCATTGATTCAAAAAGTCTCTTAACCGAGTAGGACTTAACAATCCTTTCTATATTGAGATACATCCCAAGGAGTATCAAAAATTTTGATTAGGAAGATAGCATAAGATGCCAGATACCATTTGACAAACTACACTGGGTTTGGTCATAGAAGGTAGCATAAAGATGCTCAATATCAAGTGACAAACTATTCTATTTAAATCCTCTAACAAGGTCACACCTAACAGTGTGTTTGTAACCTTTAACAAGGTTGGCTCTTCACTGAGCTCACTTCAAAAGAGTGAAAATTTTGAGTTACCGGTCCCAAGTGGTTTTTCCCTTAACACAGTTTCCAAGGTAAAAATCCATGTGTCAATGTGTTTATGAGTCATTGCTTTAGTGTTTTGCATTACACATAACTAAGTCTGGATTGATTGGTATACTCTAAGCAATTTACTATTTTTCAGTAAATGAAAGACTGCTAATCGGTAAATAGTAAGAATAAGGTTTAATAGTGAACTCCATGCAGTAGTTATTTGTTAAGATTATTTGAAGGCATACATCTTGTAGGACTGAAGATAACTAGAGGCTTAATATTGTGGTACTAAGTTTTTGGGTTGATTTATTAGAATATTTTTGAGGCCACTTATTCACCCCCTTCTTAGTTATTCTAACAATTGGTATCAGAGCTTGTGTGCTTAGAAAGGGAGTTTAATAACTCAAGAAAAAGATCACAAGATGAACAAGCGAGATGTGCCCAAGTTGAATAAAGACAACTTTTCATCATGGAAAAGTACAATAAGACTCCACCTATTAGGTATTGGTAATGATGTCATTTAACACCTAGATATTGAATATATGTTGCCTATAGGACCTCACACTCTTGAGAAATTGAGAGAAAAGCATGAGCATAATTGCATGATGATAGAACTTGCTTCCTCACTATGGAGTTTGAAGATGTCAAAACATGCACCTCTGCAAAGCAAATGTGGAATAAATTGAAGATGGTACATGGAGGAGATTCTAATGTACTAAGATCTAAGGCAGAAATCCTAAGAGAAAGGTTTGATGACCTAAGGATGAAAGAAGGAGAAAATATCACTCAGTATAGTTGCAGAATCAAAGAGGCAGTCAATGCTATCCAAGGAGTTGGAGGTGTACTTGAAGAAGGGACAATGGTAAATAAAATCCTAAGAACCTTAATGCATGTATATGCTATTAGAGTAACTGCTATACAAGAAATGAGAGCAGTTGCAAACAATACTATTACTCTAGATAGTTTTATTGGTAGACTGATTTCATTTGAGATAAATAACTTTGATAATAGTGTCTTACCATCTATAGAGTCTGCATTCAAATCTTCTTTGAAAATAAGTAAGTCAAGTCATAGACACACTATTAGAAATGATAGTGAAAGTGATAATGAGGATCAAGGGCTTGATGAGATTGAAGCACTAATGGCAAGAAGATTGCAGAGAGGCAAAGGTAGATACATAGGTAAATTACCACTTGTATGTTTTAATTGTAAAGAGGTTGGACACTTTGCTACAAGATGTCCTAACAGAAGAAAGGATGACATAAGTAATGACATAAAATATGAAAATAAGTTTGATCGAGGTGATAATAGAAATTATCGAAGAAACTAACAATCTGATAGAAGAGATACCTGAGAGTAAAAGGACAAAGGAAAGAAAGCTTGTTACCTGGCTGAGAACATAGCTGATGACACTGACACCAAATCTGAAGAAGACATTGAGATGGTATTTGTAGCCATGAAAGATGATTTAGATGAAGAAGAAGAAAGGTATGTAGAGATTGCACTCATATCTAAGGTTAGTAAGAATGATGTCTAGATTATAGATAGTGGCTGCACTCACCACATGACCGGTGATAAAAAAAATTTTAAAACTTTTGAATACTATAATGGTGGATCAGTAAGAATGGGTAATGACACACCTTGTCTAGTTGAAGGAAAATGAACCATAATGTTGAATAACCTGATCAAATTGGAAAATGCTTACTGGGTAAAAGGACTAAATTATAATATGTTAAGTGTTTCACAACTAAATAATATAGGTCACCAAGTAGCATTTGAGAATAAAAAGGCAAAGACATTTAATGAATCAAGAATGTTGATCGGAAGTGGTGAATAGAAAAAAGGTAACCTTTTCTATCTTTTTGACATTAACACCACTTGTTTAATGGCTAGAAATGAAGATATATGGTTGTGGAATAAAAGATTATGACATGTGAATTTTGACAACATGATAAAGATAAGAAATAAAAGAAGAGTAAGAGGCTTACCGAGCATGTCAATGCCCGAGCATATCATGTGCAAGAATTGTCAAAAAGGTAAAATGAAAAAGTCTATTTTCAAGAGTAAAGAACATACATCTAATGCAATTCTAGAATTAGTCCATACTGATTTATGTGGACCCATGAGGACAAAGAGTTACTATGGAGATAGGTATTTCTCTTTGTAGATAATTATTATAGAATGATGACAGTTATGTTCTTAAAAGATAAATCAGAAGCATTCAAGATGTTTAAATGGTATAAGGCTATGGTAGAAAAATAAAGTGGTAATGAATTGAAATGCTTAAGATCATATAGAGGAGGGGAATTTATTTCTGATCAATTCACTAACTACTGCAATGAGCATAGAATTAAAAGATAGGTTTGTGCATCGATAGCACCACAACAAAATAGAATTACTGAAAGGAGAAACAAATCAAATGTTGACTATGCAAGAACACTGATGATTGAGAAAATCTAATCAGTCAAAATTTCTGGAGGGAAGCTGTCAGTACCATTGTCTACACATTAAACATAGTACAATTGAAGAAGGACACAAAGAAGACACCCTATGAGCTTTGGTATGGTTATACACCCAATGTAAGTTACTTCAGAATATTTGGTAGTCAATGTTATATTTTGAAAGATGAAAGAAATGGAAAGCTTGACTCCAAAAGTGATGATGGTATCTTTCTAGGGTATTCCACCAAAACTAAGGCTTATAAATGTTTTAACAAGTCATCTAACAAGATCATTGAAAGCGCAAATGTAAGAATATATGAATTTGTAGAGAAGAATAATAAATAAAGAAGAAAAGAACCATAAGACTACAATAGGTTTGTTTATAGTGAAGAACCTGACAATCTACCTGAGCAACAGTGTATCGCTCCCAAGCAACATAACATTGCACCTGATCATTAGGCTCCAATTACCAAAAATTAGGAAAATACTCAAGATCATGTACCAAGCGATGGAGATCAGAATGAAGGTTAAGAAGATGATCAGAATGATGGAAAAAGAGATGAACCAAAACTTGCCAAGTATGTCAGAAGACATCATCCAAAAAAATAGATCATAGGAGATAAGAAGGCTGGAATGAGAACATGAAGTAAGTCACTAAACACTAGATGTTAACTTTGTGATTTTGAGCCTAAATCTGTTAATAATGCACTTGAAAATGAAGAAGGGGTCAGTGCTATGAATGAAGAGATAGAACAGATTGAGAATAAAAGTACATGAACACTTGTACCGAGACCTGATGACAAGAATGTCATCGGTACCAAATGGATATTCAGAAACAAGCTGAATGAGAATGGAGAAGTCACAAGAAATAAAGCAAGATTAGTATGAAAGGGGTATGCACAAGAAGAAGGTATTGATTATAGTGAAACCTTTGCACACGCTTCTAGATTATAAGGATTAAGAATTCTTCTTTCTTATGCTACATACAAAGGATTCAAGGTATACCAGATGGATGTCAAATCTACATTCCTAAATAGAATACTGGAAGAAGAAGTATACATTAAACAACCAGAAGGGTTTGTTGATCCAGACAAGAGAAACATGATATGTAGACTACATAAAGCCTTGTATGGATTGAAACAAGCACCTAGAGCCTAGTATGAAAGACTTCACTCCTATGTCATTAGCATTAAATTTGTAAGAACTAGTGAAAATAACAATCTGTACTTAAAAGAAGATACCGATGGTAATATTCTGATTGCTGAAATATTTGTTGATGATATCATTTTTGGGGGAAATGAAATGTTATTTAAATCCTTTGCTAATGAAATGAGAAAAGAGTTTGAAATGTCTATGTTTGGGGAGATCAAATTCTTTCTTGGTTTACAGATTCTTCAACAAGATGTAGGCATATATATCACTTAGTCCAAATACATCAAGGAAGTGCTGAAGATATTCAAGATGGAAGATTCTAAGCCAGTTGGAATATCTATGGAAACCAGATGTAAGATGACAAAGGAAGATAAGTCAAATGAGGTAAATCAGACCTTGTATAGATTAATGATTGGTAAACTAATGTATGTTGTTCATACTAGACCAGATATAGCACATGGAGTTGGAATAGTTGCAAGATTGTATGCTAATCCCAAAGAATCACATATGACTGTTATCAAGAGAATTCTGAGATATCTAAAGAACATTGAGGACTATGACTTATGGTATAAAAGAGAAGGAAAATTTGAGCTTCAAGTCTATACAGATGCTGATTGGGTTGGAAACATAGATGACCGAAAGAGCACGACTAGAGGAGCATTCTTCATTGGTGACAGAATTGTCACATGGATCAACAAGAAGCAAGGATGCATCTCACAGTCTACTGCAAAAGTAGAATATGTGGCTGCTGCTGCAAATTTCTCCAATATTGCCTGGATCAAACAATTTTTGGAAGGTATGAATATGAAGATTCTTGAACCAATATTATCTATTGTGATAATTTTAGTGCAATAAACATTTCAAAGAATCTAGTCATGCATGCTAAGACTAAGCATATTGCTATCAAGTATCACTATTTAAGAGAACAAGTGCACACAAAAGAGGTGATACTGGAATATGTTCAATCAAAGGAACAATTATTTGACATATTTACCATGCCATTACCAAAAGATACATTTGAGTACCTGAGATAGAGACTAGGGGTACAACCCTCGTCTATCAGTCAGTAAGCTGACTAGGAAGCTACATCAACTTATACACAAACTAGGAGATAAAAAAAGAGCCCATGGACTTTATCAATGATCAAGCCCTCTTAGATGTGGATCTTCAAGGGGTGAGCTTCACCTAGAGAAATAGGAGAATTGGGAAAGAGTGCATCCAAGTTTGGATAGGCACCTGGCTTTGATCATTGTTGACTGGCTGAATTCTCACAATAGAAAATTACCTACTCTGGTGAGGATAGGGTTGGATCATTCTCCTTTGTCTCTTACTCTAGACTCGATTATCAAGCAAATTAATTTCCCTTTTAGGTTTGAAAGGATGTGGACTACCCATCCTAATATCAATAACAAGATCTCAGAATGGTGGAATAATGATCTTAGAGGGTCAACTATGTTCAAGGTAGCTAAAAAACTTATAAATGTCAAGATTAATATTGATATTTAGAATAAGAGTGAGTTTGGGGATATCTTCTCCTCCAAAGAGAAGGCCATTTTTGACCTTTTTCTTATCCAAGAGGAAATCCAGAGAGACGGGTATGATGAGAACAATTTGCATTAAGGAAAAACCCTGATTTTGGAGTACCACAATGTGATCGGGAAGGAGGAGTTATACTGGAAGAAGAGATCTAGATCTATATGGTTGAGGGAGGGGGACCAAAACACTCAGTTCTTCCATTTATCTAAGATATGAAACAGAGGGCAGCTAACAAGATTAGTAGCATCAAACGTGGGAACCAAATTTGCAGTATAGTAAAGATATTTCAACTACTGCTGTTGATTTTTTCTCCTCACTCCTTTCAAAAGACCTCAATCTCGCTGAAAAAAATCAGGAGGAAATCTTGAGAAACATTCCCTCTGTCATCTCAGAGAATCAAAACAAAGTCTTGAGTGCCATTCCAAATTTAGAAGAAGTTAAAAAAGCCCTGGATTTTCTCCTTAGAGATAAGGCCTCGGGCCCAGATGACTTACCTATGTTTTTCTTCCATATGTACTGGAAAATTATCAAAAATGATGTGGTCAAAGCCGTGCAGGAATTCTTTGGCTCCAAAAATATACTTAAGGAACTCAACGCTACCTTCCTGGTTCTTATTCCAAAGGTCTCAGGTGCAAATTCTATGGAGCTCTTCAAACCCATTAGTTTATGCAATTCTTTCTATAAGATCATATCTAAAGTCATTACTATTAGAATTCTTCATGTGCTCCCCTCTGTCATTGATCATCAATAATTGGGTTTTGTTTTGGGAAGATAGATTCCAAACTCCATTATGGCGGTGCACAAAGTGATCCATTCCTTAGAGGTAGTTAAAAGGGAAGGTTTTCTTCTCAAGCTGGACTTGTCCAAGGCTTTTGACTAGGTGGATTGGTCTTTTTTGATGAAAATGCTTGGAGCTTTTGGTTTTAATAGTAAAACTTGCCAGATCATCCATCAGCTCATTTCTTCGCCCTCTTTAGTGGTCCTGATTAATGGGTCTCCTACTACTTTCTTTAGAGCTTCTCAGGGTCTGAGACAAGGAGATCCCCTGTCTCCATTCTCTTCATCATTTTGGATGAATGTTTGGGAAGACTGATTTCAACTAATAGGAGATCTGGGGAGTTGATAGGAATCACACCGTCCTCAGGAAATACTATTTTTCTTCATCAAAAATTTGTTGATGACACCATTCTTGGAGGGGAGGCTTCGGTTAGGGAGGCCAAAATTGTAAAACACCTTCTCGACTCCTAGACCAAGGCCACTGGGCAATCTATCAACTAGAATAAGAGCTCTCTCTTCTTTATTAACACCCCATAGGCCAGACAAAGGAGAATGGCAGAGATCATGGGTTGCGGTATTGGATCCCTCCCCTCTAATTACTTGGGCCTCCCTCTTGGAGTTAAGCCCCGTAATGAATTTTGGAATAGACTCATTGATAGATTCAATAGAAATGTGGCAGTCTGGAAGGGGGATCACTCTCAGTCAAGTAGGAAAAATTTAGTTGGTTAAATATACTCTTCAAAAACTTCCTACCTATGCCTCAAGCCTCTTCTCTACTTTGGCTAAAGTGGTGGAAGCTATGGAAAAAATTCAAATAATATTTCTTTTGTCTGGGGTAGAAGAACACAAGCGTTTCCCTTTAATTTCTTGGGACAAATTTTTCCTCCCTAAAAGCACTGGAGGACTTGGTATCAGGAGAATTAGGCCTTTTAACAAGGCTCTCCAAGATAAACAGATTTGGCATATCTTCCATGGTAAAGGAGAATGGAGAGACATCTTTGAAGATAAGTATCTTTCCAATAATTCTTTGAGTAATTTCTTTTATTGTGATGAAATCTTGAAAGGTTCTTTCATTTGGAAGGGCTTCCTCAATGCCAAAGATCTTTCCAAAGCTAAAGATAAATGGAAAATTGGCAGTGGTCACACTATTAGTTTCTATAATGACAATTGGTTACAGTCTGGACTCCTGAAAGATAATGATTCCTATAACTTATGGAAGGATGAATGCACCCAATAATTCGGGGACAGGGTCTGTAATTACATAGTGGGAAACTCTTGGGTGGATTTTCCATCTATTTCCCTAGACTTATCCCCCTTATCCACAAATTTGAACTCTATTTCTCTCTCCCAGAATCAGGATGCAATGATTTTGGAAGGCTCCCCAAAAGGTACATTCACGGTTGCCTCTGCTTACTCTATCCTGATGCACCAGTGTTAGTAAACAATTTTGTCTTCTTAAACAACCTTCACAAATGACTCTAAAATACCCAAAAAATGAAAGACAAAATGGAACTAGCAGTTGAGATACTTGTAATGGAATGTGCAAGTATTTTCTAAATTTTAATGTGAAGGTACAACTCCCTTCGTTAAATTTATGATGAATAAAACACTGGTTATGTATTTATCCAGAAGACACAAAGGCAAAACAACATTTAATCATCAACATGAATTAAATGCAATTACATTATAAAGAATGAGAAAATGAACAAAATTATGGCCAAAAGACCAGCGCTTCAACCTTCCCAACACAGAGAAATAAAGAAAGATTTAACATTTCATCTTATGAATATGAAGCATAAAGCCAACTGACTTCATGATTTATACATGAACTTGAAAAAATAGGCAAGACAAAATTTAAGAATGATTGGACTCACCAACATATTTATTTCAATCAGGAAAAAAAAATTTAAAACCTACAGATTATATAAACAAATTCTCCTTTTATTCTTAAAAAATTGATAAAATAACCAACAGGTCATTTATATCCCTGCCACACTTAACAAGCCTGCAAAACAAAATATCCTTTCCCTTTCATCCCTCTCCCAAACTTACAAAAAAAACTTCTGAAAATGGAAAATCCCCCTCTGTAGCCGACATACTCCAGCAAAAAGAACCCCATCCTTGTCCCCAGTTTTACAATAAATAAAATTCTTAAAAAAAGATATTCAGTTACTAATAACTAAATCTTAAAATAATGAAAATCCCATGGCTTTTAGTCTCATCTCCTTATGACATTATTGGCATAATAGTTCAATAATTTATCTTCACATATGTTGACATCTAGCATACTAAGCGTTCCTTGTGTTATTTTGAAGAGAATTCTAGAATGAGTTGTTACCACCTGGATCACCAATGAATAACTGACTCCCCTGTCCAATTGGGAACATGTGAATGTTGGATAGAAAACGTATAACTCTAACTTCTAATTTTTTATGATTTCTTGGTTTCAATTCCAAATATAACCATCGATCCATATATGATCCCATTCTAGCATCATCAAGAGACCCTCAGCTGTCAGTGATATGGCTTCTTGCAGAGGACCAGTCAGTTTAGGGTGAAAGTCTCAAAAAGATTCAAGTGTCTGCTAACTGGCATTACATCAACATTTTGCACACATCTTTCATGCTTGTATCTCAGATGGTCCCCAATCTCTATGCATTTCAATTTCATGACATGATTTCCATCCATCAGTGTTGTCAGATTCATCATAACCCATTTCTCTTATGATACACATCCTCGTTTTCCTCATTCCCAATCCTTCAAGAAATCCCCTGACAGATTCATGTAGTGGTAGACCTTTGATCTTTATCTTCTTTTACTACATACATTAATAATGATACTACCTCTATTGAGCTTCCCCTTCTTTTAAAATGAAAGGGGCATTTGGTCAAATAGTTATCGCACATCTTCTTTAATCCATTAGCCACAATAATTTTAGAATTCAAGATGGTGATGATGGAGATGCTCTAAGACATGAATCTGATAATACCTCCATGTTATTTTAATGAATATCATATCAAATCAATCTTCTTGACCGACATCGACAATCATATTGGCAAAGAATTCCTTCACCTTTCAAGTTAGCTTATTCTCTCCATATGTTGCAGGAAACACTCTATTTCAGTGTCTTAAGAAGAAGAAACATTAGCCAACATTGTTGAGCTTACTCATAGTGGCCTTGATTCTTTCCATGATCAATTACATTAAATTCTCGAGAATGAAGGCCAAAAATATTTCCATTGCATCATCTCTATAGCCTAACATAGAGCCTCATTTGAGCTTGAAAGATTCACCATAATCCTCGTACTCTAATGCACTGTCACTGTTCAAACCATGTCGGGCATTTAGTATTTTCTTTGGAACTTTGGTATTAAATTATATGCCCCGCAACATATACCATGGTGAATAGGAACTTATATTAAAATAGAGCTATATTGGACTCAGAAAAGTTTCAGAACTAGGTTCATAAATCGATATTGGATTCTAGAAGATGATAAACACTTTGATTCTGAGAATCTTGACTGGGTTTGAACATAATTTTTCTCTTTGGAACATGAATTGCAAAATAAAATGGAATTTTATTTATAATCATCATTCATTCATAGAAATTTTTTTGATGTCGTCAGAGGAAGTTCGCTCATCTCTACCATTGACTGACTCAATTGTGACACTTAGGTACTTTGTCAAAAATATGATGCACCTCCTTCACACATTTTTAATTTTGGGCTCAATCGGTTTCCGCCATGTTTTCTCTTTGATGGGGCTTGAGGGGAGATCCACATTATTGTATATGCCACGGGTGCTCTGCAATATTCACTGATCAACATTTGAATTGGTGACACACACCCAAGGTCCACTTTGAGATGAAACAACCATCTCCACTACACCATGCTTCACCATTATGACCATTGGTCAAGTTCCATTACATCGGGCTCAATTGATTATTAAAATAGCTAGATCAAACTTCTGAATTTAATTTACAAAATACACCAATAGGGAACGAAAAGAGTAATGTTTATCAGCGATATATATTTAGCCTATTCATGGAAATAGTCCTGACGTTTCATCCTCCCTGTGAAATGTCCCTTGATTACATACCTGAGACTTGGGCCTCAACCAAAAGAGTTAGTGATTTATATATTGGTTTTTAATTGCAATCAACACTGATTTCAAACCAATAAACCCCATGGGTTACACAATCTGCATAATCTACACAATCTCACAATATTCAAGCCTAGTGGTGATCTTGGTTGAAAAGGGAATCTGTAGCTCTGAAATGTTGTTTCCCTTTTAATGACACCTATGGTCTCTTACATGGCACTCCAATATTTTTACCAAACTAAGAGTCTCATTACCTTACTACATCAAGCATTCACAACTTTGGATCCTGGACTATTGAATCTGCACATGTGAACTTGCATTCTCATGCCGAGCTCCCAATTTGAGATTTGAACATAAAACTGTATGCTCCAGTATTCTGAACTTTAATTCTTGCATCCAAACTATGAAATTTGAGCTAGACTAAATTATTGGACTCTGAACTTGGATCCATATTGAACTATCTTGACCAGGGCTAAACTCTAACTTTGAACTACACTTTGGGTAGTGAATCTGCATTTTGAACTTTGAGCCTTGAACCTTTAGGTTCAAAGTTTGAGTTTAATATGATCTAGGGGCACTACCTCTTCACCAATTAAGCATTAAAAAAGTATCATTAGTAATAAAAACCCACAAGATACCGAGATAATTTAAGAATTCCTTCCATGGGGCTGGTTTTTGAAAGTTTAAAACTTGAGTGTTATAAGCATGCTAACAACCAGGAAGCCAAACCTTTCTGGGCTAAAGGCTGGCTCCCTAATCTTACTCCCAAAATTAATGTCTTCTTCTAGCTTTTACTTCAAAATTGTATCCTCACTATTGATAACCTTTTAAAGCGTGGTATCCAGATCCCCAATAGGTGTATTCTATGTAAAAGCCAAGCTGAATCTGTGGACCATATTTTTCTTCATTTTTCCTATGTTAGCTCTGTCTGGAATTACTCACCATAGATGTTTGGGATACATTGGTACTTCCCCTCCTTTGTTCAGGACCTTTTCTTCCACTGGAACCTGCCTTTCAAGAACACTGCTTTTCACAAAATTTGGACTTGGGCGCTTCCTCACCTTTGTTGGGGAATTTGGAAAGAGTGTGACAATCGTATCTTCAAGGAGTGTGTTGATGGGGTTTTGCTAACCGAGCTAAGCCTGAATACGCTGTCTGTGAGTAGCCCATGGGTGTGGGGTCTTTGCTGTGTCAGGGCCCAGAAAACATAAGAAGTCGTGTAAAATTTCTTCTTCTTGGCTAGTTGGAGGAACTGGGAGTCAACATGATTTGAAATTATGGCCGCCCAGTCAAAAAACTCCCCGACTATACTTATGCCGAGCAAGAAGTAGTATATCCATCCAAAAAATTTCTAGGCATGATGTTTCCTGAAGACTTGGCATAGTGCTATTATCTCCCTTTGGATGCTCTCTTTGAATTCGTACCTGGGGATCTCTAGCTTCATTCTCTTGGGGTCCCTCTTCGGGACTTTGAGCCAATTGTTGTTCATATATATGCGGGTTGCCTCCTCCAATTGCTTGAAATGGGCCAAGGCATCAGACCGGGTGACCACGGTCGGCTTGGTGAATTAAGGGATTCCCAAGCTCCTCTAGAAGGTATCAGGGTCGAGGGACACTAAAGGAGTGGGGTACCCTGTTGGCTTTGGCGGTGCAAGCATAACAGCCCAAACAGATGGGTTGTAAAGAGCTGAGAGTGTGAGAATAAGCTCTGGTGACTACATCGAGCATGGGAAGAAAGCTTCCTTTAGATGGCCAAAGGGTCTCCGGCTTGTAGTTGAGTGTACATGACTTTGACCAAGGCCTATATTTTTGGCCATGTTCCGACGCTAGTGTCGGTAAAAAGCTGGACCTTGGACTCAATCTTTGAGCCTGCGATGACTCCGTCCTTAACGTATTTCAGGCTCAAAGGCATCTTTTCGAGAGCCTTCTCCATTTTGGATTTTACTGATGCCCTGGTACTTGCTATAGATGGAAGTTCCAGACTTTCGGGCGGTGAGGATGTAGATGCTTCAGACATGTTTGAAAGTGTACTCCAGAAACCTGTATGGCAAGGTGACCATCAGAATGCATTAGTAAATAAATACTCTGCGGTCTGGAGATCTTACCATCGAGGTGTCTGCTTTCCCTGAAAAGTTAGTTTCGTTCAAAAACTCTGAAAAACACACATATACATATTATGAACTTAGGAATTTGATTGACCATTCAGGTCTGGGATTTTTATCACATTTGGTAAGGACATGGGATGGATGATGGCAGGAGACCCGAAGCCTAGAGAAGTAACTGTTGGTAAAGATGTGTACAAAAAGGCAAGTCGTCAGACCCATGTGGGCGCCACGTGGGTGAGTAATAAATGGGAGTTATGGCAATGACGATGGAGCCAACTGTCTGAATGCATGAAAAGTGAAGGGCAGTTGGACAGATTTAAATGTGCACATGGGACATGAATGAGGTCTAGGCTGGTTTTATAGAGGAGAGAGAAAACCACCTATTTGAAACCAGTTGAGAGCTGAGTTTCAAACAGGTGGTATTCTGCTCAGAATGAGCTTACAGACGAAAAACCAGTGACATGGGCAACACAGCGAGCTTGCTAAGCTACCCAAAAGGATACTCACAGGATATACATCAGAGTTGAGGGATATACACACACAAACTAGAGGGATATACAACAAATATACACAAAATTTACACATATACACCGCAGAACAAATATCTACAAGAAACTAGGCAAACACAGAATATATACAACTTTTTACACTATTTACAGACTAAACTACACCTACACAGAGGGCAGAAAACCCTCTGGCAGAGCCAACCCACCAATGGGCGGAAACCAGAAAGAATGAAAGATGAACAAAACAAAAAGGCAAAGACAACAAAAACAAAGGAAAACAATGACACCAGACAGAAGGAAAGTCGAAGGGAGAGGAGGAACCAACCTGAGAATGCAGAAAGGAAAAGAAAAGAAGCCTCTGCAACAACTCCAACCGTCAAACGATCACAACCTGCCACTATAAACCACTCACAATCGCTCATAAATTCTAGAAATATTTAGCACTAGATTATCGTTAAATCATTACAAATCATTCTGAAATCGCTCTGATTACTTGAGTGTTTGAATCGTGGTAAATGTGAAAATGACAGGTAACTTCTATTTATACCTGCGGTAAAAAGCAAGGCACCTTTCCATCTACAAACTCCGGACAGACAGACCTCCGGACTCTGGGCCCAGGGATTCCCTATGACGATATCATCTTAAGGAAAGAGAACATCATGGCAGAGAATCCCGGAGTCCAGAATTTGATTCCTGATAAAGGATGACAAACTCCAGGACCAGGGTCCCGGAGGTATGAGAAACCAACAAAACAAAGCACAACTATGGGGAAGAAAACCCCAGAGAAAGAAAATAAGAGAAGACAGAAAAAGACAAGGCAAGAACAAAAAGTAAAACAATAAAAAAAAAGGGGGACCCAACATTTTGCACACAAAATGTAGGGATGGGGATGCAGGGCATAAAAAATGACGACTATCTAGGAAAAATGCCTTAGCACATTTGAGAACTAAAAAATCTCTGGTTAGCAAAACTAGAACAAGTCACTAATCAAAGTATCTGACAGGCAAAGAGCAACATATCTGAGAAAATCTGGCCACACAGGATCCATCCCATAGTCTTTCCATCAGTGGTGGAGTGTGTGCTTTGGAAGGAAATCAAGCTAATGACCTCTGGGAGGAGTAGAGAAGAGGCACTAATTATATTGAACCATAGTCATCAGATTTGTTCATTTCTCTCAGAGACTAGAGCTTTGTCCTACTTCCCCTTTTCTTGTTATTTTATACATTTCTGGGTGGGAGGGTGATACTTCTTTCACCATTAAGCTTAAGCTTAGCTAATTTTTACGGTGGTACTTCTTTCACCTTTCCACCTATTTCACATGTTGAGTAGGGGATGAAACTCTAGACCCATAAATAATTCTTTAAAAGTTCAGACTTGGGTCAACCAACCAGTACAACTGATCTATCCTCAGTGTGTCTGATTACTTGTTCCTTATATTTTTTTGTTTTAGTGATTGCTAGACCTTCGGAGATAAAACCTGATGGAGATTGCTCAAAATGTACCACAACTTGTAAAATAGCTCTGGAGATAGGGCCGATTCCACTATGCTAAAGATAGATTTTTAAGCTCACCATGCTACAGACATCGTACCAGAGACCAGGGTTTATGCGAAGCATTCCAATCCTGGCAAGAGAGAAAAAAATGCTGGGACTTGAAAAGAAAACCAGAAATGAAAATAAAAATCACCAAAAGAGGACTGCCCTGGAGGGCATCCAACAAGACTATTTACAAGACACGGTACCTCCCAACAAGGCACCGGGAAAGAAATATTTACAAGCAGAGGGCTTTACATAAAGTACAATTTTGGACAAACTTACCCTACTCAAAGTAGTGTTTGAGAAACTATCCATTGATGGGCAATGGGATAGGTTCCCCGGTCATGGTGTTAAGGTGGTAAGTATTTTCCCCACAGATTTTTGAGATTAAATATGGTCCGAGCCAGAGCCGTTGGAACTTGGTGTGCTTTCCTTTCTTTTCCCGGGCCTTGTCCAACAACAGGACCAAGTCTGAAATCTAAAAAACCTTGTATTGGGCTCTATGGTCAAACCATCATTTTACCACTGATTGATGACACGTGAAATGTTCAAGGGCTGTGTCTCACTGTTCTTCCATTTGCACCAGATTTAGGAGCCGAACCTCCACAATGTTGTCCCGGTTGCTGAATTCCTGCATGAACTGCAAAACTAGGATCTGTAGGTTGATCGGGAATACAGGGTTCTGGCCATAAACTAGATGGAACAGGGATGTCCCTAGGGTGGATTTGATTCAAATGCGATCTGCCTAGAGGGAGAATTTCAACTTTTGATGCCAATCCCAGGGATTCTGTTCTAGCAGGTGTTTGATCACTTCAAGTAGATTTTTATTCATAGATTCAGCAACACCGTTCCCCTGGGGGTAATAGTTGCTGGAAAAATTCAGAGTGATCTTCCAATTGTAGGTCCACTCGAGTAATTGCACTAAAGAAAATTCCAGACCATTGTCACATACCAAAGCAAAGGGCATTCCAAACCTTGTGATGATGTTTTCTTCTAGGAACTTGATAACTACGTCTGCCGTGTTATTCTTGCAAGGTATAGCCTCGGACCACCGGGTGTAGTAATCAGTAGTAGTAAGAATGTATCGGTGATTAGTAGATGAGTTGGGGTTGATTTTCTTGATAAAGTCAAATGCCCATTGGGCAAAGGGCCTAGCCTCACAGACTGGTTGCAAAGGCATAGCCGGGTTACGCTCACAATGCACCGCGGTTTGGCAAGTGTGGCATTTCTTAACATGAGTGTAAACATCTTTAAATATACAGGGCCAATAGTATCCAGCCTGAAGGATCTGATGGGTAGTGGTGTTGGCCAAGCCATGTTCAGTTCCAAACTACACGTGAAATTCATCAATCATCTTCACAACTTGGTCTCTGTCGATGCACCAAAGATACACTCCCTCGTAGTTTCTACAGTAGAGCGCAGAGTTTTTGATCATGAAGTGAGCGCTTTTCATCCACAGGGTGTGACATTTATTGGGAGGTAATCCCTCCAGGCATTTTTTATTCAATAGCAAATATACCAGATTAGTATACCACGGGTCTCGAGTGATGGACTCCACCGTGTAAGTTTGACATTCTATGTGGGGAGTCTCTTCTGCCATCGCTCGACTCAGTCCCTGGCCCCGGAATATCTTCATGGGATTCATTTCTAAATAATATTCCTGGAGGATGGCCATCTATTTCCCCCATCTTTCACCCAATTCGCTCTGCATTAGCAGATATTTTACGGCCTGGTCTAGGATGATAACATGTACCTTACTCTGGAGAATGTAATGCCAGAATTTCTTCACGGCGTGAACTAGAGCAAAGGCCTATTTTTTTAGTGGTGAATATCAGACTTTGGAATTATTGAAGGGGGAGCTCATGAAAGCTATTGGTCATTCTTCTCCTCCAACCTTTTGAGTCAACACCGCCGCGGTAGAATGTGGTGAAGCAAAGGAGTAAATGTAAAATGGAAGGGAGTAGTTTGGACTAGCAAGGACATGTGCTTCTGTTATTGTCTATTTGATCTGGGAAAATGCTCACTTTGCTTCAAGAATCCACTCAATCTTGGTAGCCTTTTTCATCATTTCATCGAGTGGTTTGACTATTTCAGCAAATCCAGTGATGAACCGCCGGACGAAGTTGATCTTTTTGAAGAAAGATCGCATCTCTTTCTTGCTGCCGAGCATTTGTAAGTTTAGCAATGCTTCAACTCTCTCAGGTTCAATAGATATGCCCTTCTTAGAGATGATATACCCAAGAAACTTCCCTTTGGTGACCCTGAATATGCACTTCTTGGGGTTCAGGGATATTCCGTACCGGTGACATCTCTCACAGATCTGGGAAAGATGGGCAGAATGGTCACGTCTATCCTGGGAAAAGATGGTCAAATCATCCATGTAGATGATTATGCACCGATTCACAAGGCTCTTGAATGTAATGTCCATGGCCTTTTGAAATGTGGCCCCTGCATTAATCAAACCAAAGGGCATCCTCTTGTATGCAAACATTCCCCATTTGGTGGTAAACGCTATTTTCTCCCTATCTTCATACTTAACCATGACTTGGTTATACCCGGAGTACCCATCCAAGAATGACATCATCTAGGATCCATTCACTATCTGTAACACCTCATCCATCGAAGGGAGAGGGTGATTATCTTTCTTGGAGGCCTTATTCAAGTTTCAAAAATCCACGAAAAGGCGAATTTCACTGCTCTTCTTTCTCATAGGGACTAGGTTGGAAACCCAGGTAGTGTGCCGGATTGGAAAGATTATCTGGGATGACAGCAATTTTTCTACCTCTTGATGAATTAGAGGCTCGATCGATCAGTGGGTTGACCGATCATTGCTTTTATTGAAAGGGCTTAGCATCAAGTTTCAGGAGAATAGTACGAGTCATAATGGATGTGTCGTATGTTTTCAAATCCTCATATCCCCATGCAATTACATCTATGTATTCTCAAAGAACCGCGAGAATCTTCTCCTTCTCCTCAGGGGAGGAGGAGGTGCCAATGTGGATCATCTTTTTTTCACCAGGCTGGCCGATGTTTACTCTTTCAAACTTTCCTCCCTCAGAGGAAGATGACATATTTTCTCAAGCCCGAGGGTCTGAGTCCAAGATTTGTTCAAGCACAACCATCCCCTTCAGGATGGTATTAGTGGGTAGGTCCATGATCCCATCATCTTCATCACCCTGCCCAGTATCATCATGGTCCCGTTCCTCCACTACCTGGTCTTCAAAGATGCCAACATTGGCCATGAAGGCTAGGATATGTTGATCATCCTGAAAAACCTTAAAGTGGGTGACATTATCTAGAATGGACAGGGTGGGGACCATCTCAACTAAAAATCTCTAGAGTCGCGAGCCGGCCATGGGCTCAAGTGTGCTGGCAGAAATGGCAAGGGCATCCGGGACATAGTTCTGTCACCGGGGAATGAGGTCAATGCCAAAGGCATCAAAATATTCAATAAGGCTCCAAGCCCAATTGTGGTATGTGGCCAGTCTCTTGTCGTGACATGTATATTGAATCTAGACCTGCTTGACAACCAACTCTGAATCACCTAGAGCCAAGAGGCGGGTGACACCTTTCCTTAACAAAAATAAGAGTCCAAGGACCAAAGCCTTGTACTCTGTAACATTATTTGTGCAGTTGAATTGTAGTCTGTAGGATGCGAGGAAGGACTTCCCTCACAGGTTGATTAATTCTACCCTGGCCCCGCAACCTTGTTTGGATCGGGACTTGTCAAACTTGAGGTTCCACAAATCATCGTTCATAGTTTGGGGCTGGGGAGAAAGAGTAGTCTTTGGATTTATTTTGGGAGACTTGGGAGGAGCTTCCTCCTAAGTTGTTGGCATGCAGGTAGGGTTTACCTCTGGAGGAGTTTGGATTTGGGATTCCCAGGGAGATGGCACCAAAGGAGTGCATCCCGTAGGAACACTAGGCCCCGGGGAATCAGCTATACGTTCTCTATTTCAAAAGGTGTCAATGTGCTGGGTAGCGACCAAAAGGCAGGGCCCACACTCAAGTTCTAAATGTTTATGATAGTGTACTCGGCACCAAGTGCCAGACAGGACTGTGGTCGGGGTCGCTGTGGCACCTTGAGAGTCAACCTTAACTCTTAGCTTTTCTTCTAGGTCCTGGGTTCTCTGCAGCACTATGGGATCCTCCCCGGGGGTGAAATCGAATGTTAAGATTTTGAAGGGTCGGTATACCCTAGGGGAAGTCTCAGAGAAGAAGACCTCATTGACCCTCCTGACCTCGGTAAGGGCCTGCTCCATTCAGGGTTCACTTTCAACCTAGATCTTGTTTGATTCTCCTTCCCAGGGGAGCCATAAGTGGGAGAAGTTGGTTGAAAAGTATCCATTCAAGGAATTAGACCAAGTCTGACTTAATAACATGTCATAAGTCTCTGGGATATCCACCACTTGGATGTCGATTACGCTGGCTATCCTAGGGTCCTGGATAAGCTGTATCCAGACGTTCTTCAATTTCCCCACCATTTTTATGGCAGTCTTATCCAGTCGGATCACTACACCATTAGATGGGGTGGGATGGAATCCAAGCTTTTGGCATATGGATAAGGGCATGATGTTACTTGAAGCTCCAGAGTCTACAAAGAAATTATGTATGTTTTTGCCTTGGATATTCAGGCCTAGTAGGAAGGGAGGATCTTCATTGTTTCCCTGGAAGATAGCCACGTTGGCATCTTTGAATGAGACAGTCTTGGGCGGGCGACTGACGACTTTCAGGTTTCCCAAGAGTTTTAGAAGAGACTTCTTCTATTTGGGAAAATTTAGCAAAACCTCCATCAAGGTCATAGAGGTGGTGGTCTGTTCTAACACCTTTGTAATGTTGAATCTTCCTCCCATGAATTGGTGACTGCCCTCAGCTAGGTCTTTCACTTGGTTAGATCTAGAACCTTTTAGAGGAGCGGGTCAGTCAGTTGCGTTATCCTGGGGAGGAGTGTCCTTGATAGGGGGCGTAGGCATGTAAGCTAGTCCTTTACCAACCTGACTCTGAGTATTGTATGGAGTCCATGGGTTGGTGAAGGCATTGGCCTCAAAGGGCGGGATAGATTCATCAAAGAATCCATGCAATTTGGATTTCTCTTCATGTTCCCTGAAAGTTTCGAAGAAGATGGTCTCATAGGTGAAGGCACTATGGGTTGACTCCTGCACGGGAGGTTCTAGGGGAGTAGCATCATGTGATTATTGTTTGTCTAGCTGGGAAATCATGATGACTTTTTCCAACGTGGCACAATTCACCTCATCGTGCAGGCTTGTGTCATGGAATCTACACCAATTAGTCATGGGCTAGAAGTCTGTGACTGGTGTGAAATGTGATGGTCCAGCACCACTTTGATTGGCATTTTAGTTTGGAGGTGCACCTCTGGTGTTCGTGTTATTATTCCATTGCTGTTGATTGGGTTGAGGCCCGTTGTTGAAGTTTCTTCCCCTGGCATTATTGTTTCGTTAGCCGAAGAATATATTCCCCCTCTGGGAATTAGAAATTTGGGGTGTGTAGGACCCCGCCTTCAGTTGACCCATGTCCACAGTCAAGGTAGAAAACATTCGCCGGAGGGATTCAACCTCGGTGGTCAACTGAGTATTGGTGTCACAGTGTGACGGTTGTTGTTGTTGGTTTCCCAGGAAGGCAGTAGTATTAGCCAGAGTCAAGGGCGGCAATCCTCCAGTCATGGACGACTGAAAGAATGGCACTCCGGACGGTTGTGTCTGAGGCTATTGTGCCTGTTGTGGCTAATTCTAAGAGAAAGATTCCAAACCTGGTACCGCTTGAGTCTGCGTTGGATAAACATACCAGGCTTGCTGGTCTATCAGCGGTGGTGGGAGATTCATTGCCATAGAGGGAGAACCCATTTTTAGATTGGGGTTATACCCCTCAGAATACGCTATTTCACCAGGGATCATGTTGAAGGGCACGCTCTGCCCAATCCCGCCTGGGGATTTGTTGAGACCATGGGATAATTCTAAGGCTAGGTTGTAAACCTTCACCAAAGTGTCCCGGTCACCTATGACGGTTTCTCTCCAAAGGAGAGTGGCAACGAAGGGGTCCATTGCATTAAGGTAAGTCTGTATGGTTACTTCTGGGGATGGAATGAAAGGGCCCGTGCACCATTTCAAGGCGCGCTAGAACCGATAGTTGAATGCTACAAGAGGTTCATTGGGTTCCTTTCTAATGGAGATGAATTGGCTATGGGACCAGGTTGGGTCCACATGTATGTGAAAGGCAACCAAGAAGACATCCTCCATGTCCTACCAACTGTTGATGGAGTTGGCAGGAAGGTTAAGGTACCAGTTTAACTCGCCCTGCCCTAACGACAAGGGAAACATCTGGGTCACAACATCTTTGTGATGGATCCGGTGTAGGTTCATGACATCCTTATATGCCTGTAAATGCTCTTCTACGGTCCGTGAGCCTAAGTGCTCATATCATGGGCAGATCTTCTCCGAGTGTGAGGGTAAGTCATTGATTGCGCCCAAGAAAGTTCCCATTGGGGACCCTGTGTTGCCGAAGTATGAAACCACTGGGGGAACTAGATTTTAAGTAGTTCAAGCATTGGTTCTCAGGATTGTCTAAGAAGTTTGGGTATTCTGAGGTATGCTAGACCCTCAGACAATAGTGGCTGGTGTAGTTTTCAGGGTCTGTTTCTTTCGAGCAGGAGGCTCAAGCTCAACAAACCTTTCGAGGTTTGGGGAAGACCTAAGGATTCTTTCAAATTTCACTAGGGAGAAAGACCCAATCCCACTGAAGGCTTGACTCCTAAAACTATAGCTTGGGGAACCTTCGGGAGGTGTAAAATTGGAATCTCAAGAGGGGGATGAGTTCATGCCCTCCTTTTAGCGCTAGTTTTTATTGACGGGGTTTTGCTGACCGAGCTGAGCCTGAGTACGCCGTCTATGAGTAGCCCATGGGTGTGGGGTCTTTACTATGCTAGGAACTAGAAAATATAAGAATTCATGTAAAATTTCTTCTTCTTGGCCAGTTGGAGGAATTGGGAGTTGACATGATTTGAAATTATGGCCGCCCAGTCGAAAAAATCCCTGGCTGTACTTATGCCGAGCAAGAAGTAGTACATCCATCCAGAAAATTCCTGGGCATGCTGTTGCCCAAAGACCCGGCATAGTGATATTATCCCCATCTGGATGCTCTCTTTGAATTCATACCTGGGGATCTCTAGCTTCATTCTCTTGGGGTCTCTCTTCGGGACTTTGAGCCAATTGTTATTCATATATATGCAGTTCGCCTCCTTGAATTGCTTGAATTGGGCCAAGGCATCAGACCGGGTGACCACAGTCGGCTTGGAAAATTGAGGGATTCCCAAGCTCCTCTAGAAGGTATCAGGGTTGAGGGACACTAAAGGAGTGGGGTACCCTGTTGGCTCCAGCAGTGCGAGCATAACAACCTGAACAGATGGGTTGTAAAGAGCCAAGAGCGTGAGAATAAGCTCCGGTGACTGCACCGAGCATGGGAAGCAAGCTGCCTTTAGGATCCTGGAGTTTTGAATTTTAATGGCCAAAGGGTATCTGGCTTGTCATTGAATGTACATGACTTTGACCAAGGCCTGCATTTCTGGCCATGTTCTGATGCTAGTGTCGGTAAAAAGCTGGACCTTGGACTCAATCTTTGAGCCCGCGATGACTTCATCCTTAACGTATTTCAGGCTCAAAGGTATCTTTTCCAGAGCCTTCTCCATTTTGGATTTTACTGACGCCTTGGTACTTACTGTAGATGGAAGTTTCAGACTTTCAGGCAGTGAGGATGTAGATGCTTTAGACATGTTTGAAAGTGTACTCCAGAAATCTGCATGGCAAGGCGACCGTCAGAATGCATTAGTAAATAAATACTCTGGGGTTTGGAGATCTTACCATCGAGGTGTCTGCTTTCCCTGAAAAGTTAGTTTTGTTAAAAAACTCTAGAAAACACACATATACATATTATGAACTTAGGAATTTGATTGACCATCTGGGTCTAGGAATTTTATCACATTTGGTAAGGACATGGGATGGATGATGGCAGGAGACCCGGAGCCTAGAGAAGTAACCATTGGTAAAGATGTGTACAAAAAGGCAAGCTGTCGGACCCACATGGGCGCCACATGGGTGAGTAATAAATGGGAGTTATGGCGATGACGGTAGAGCCAACTATCCGAATGCGCAAAAAGTGAAGGGCACTTGGACAGATTTAAATGTGCGTATGGGACATGAATGAGGGCCAGGCTATTTTTATGGAGGAGAGAGAAAACCATCTATTTGAAACCGGTCGAGAGCTGAGTTTCAAACAGGTGGTATTCTGCTCAGAACAAGCTTACAGATGAAAAAATAGCGACATGGGAAACACAACGAGCTTGCTAAGCTACCAAGTAGGATACTCATAGGATATACATCAGAACTAAGGGATATACACATGCAACCAAAGGGATATAAAATAAATATACATAGAATTTACACATATACACCACAGAACAAATATCTATAAGAAACTAGGCAAACACAGAATATCTACAACTTTCTACACTATTTACAGACTAAACTACACCTGTACAGAGGGTGGACAGCCCTCTGGTAGAGCCAATCCACCAACGGGTGGCAACCAGAAAGAATGAAAGATGAACAAAACAAAAAGGCAAAGACAACGAAAATAAAGGAAAACAATGACACTAGACAGAAGGAAAGCCGAAGGGAGAGGAGGCAACAACCTGAGAATGTAGAAAGGAAAAGAAAAGAAGCCTCCATGGAAGCTCTGCAATAGCTCCAACCGTCAAACGATCACAACCCGCCACTACAAACCACTCATAATCACTCAAAACTACTAGAAATATTTAGCACTGGATTATCATTAAATTGCTGCAAATCACTCTGAAATCGCTCTGATTGCTTAAGTGTTTGAATCATGGTAAATGTGAAAATGACAGGTAAATTCTATTTATACCCATAGTAAAAAGCAAGGCACCTTACCATCTGCAAACTCTAGACAGACAGACCTCCGGACTCCAGGCCCGGGGATTCCCTGTGACAATATCATCTTAAGGAAAGAGAACATCGCGACAGAGAATCTCAGAGTCTAAAATTCAGTTCCCAACAAAGGATGACAAACTCTGGGACTGAGGTCCTGGAGGCACGAGAAACCAACAAAATAAAGAACAACCACGGGGAAGAAAACCCCGGAGAAAGAAAACAAGAGAAGATAGAAAAAGACAAGGCAAGAACAAAAAGCAAAAAAAAAAAAAAAAAGGGGACCCAACATTTTGCACACAAAATGTAGGGACGGGGATGCAGGGAATAATAGAGTGTAGTGTTCCTCCCAAAATCATCTTTGAGAAGATATATCATGCCCTTCTAGAAAATTTTGTTTTATGTGGTAATACTAATCCTTTTGTAGGAAAAGACAACTCTATGGATCCTAAGAAGACCAAAGATAAAAGAAAGAACTTTAGCTGGAGGTCTCCCCCAGAAGGTTGGTTTAAAGACAACTTTGATGGTGTAGCCAAGGGTAACCCGGGTAAGGCGGGAAGTGGTGGAGTGATTCAAAATTTCTTTGGCAAGGGCACCACAGAAGTCAACCTCCCACTTGGCATATAAACCAATCACTATGCGGAAGAAAATGCGGCCCTCCAAGTTACCAAATTAGCTCATGACTTGGGGATAAAAAATTTATGGTTAGAAGGTGATTCATGCAACATAATTAACTGCCTCAAAAATCTTCACCCACCATCGTGGACCATCATGGACAATATCCAACATGATAGATGAAACTCGTAACCTTTTAAACACCTTTGAAAAGGTACACATATCCCACGTGTATAGAGAAGCCAACCAGGTTGCTGACTAGTTTGCCAACTTGGCAGTGAAAAGTGTCAAGAAGACTCACTAGCTTCACGGAGGAGACCTCCCACGTGAAGTGATAGATATCATCGATTATGAGAATCCAGGGAAAAGAGGGATTTATTAGCATTAATCATGAAAGTTAATACTGCATATGGTAACATCTTTCCCATAAATGGAAAGTACGCAAAAGGAAGGAAAGACAATGATTACAAATCACATATGCACACTTACTGGGTGCCCATTTGCAAAGACAAAAATTATCATTCAAGGCACAGAAGAACTATCTGGAACAACTCGAAGAGTAAAGGTTTGTTAAGAGGTATTTTTCTGGTTGTGTTTCAGAGCTTTTTTCTTGCAATGGGAGGTGAAAGACATAGAAGGGAGCCGTCTAAAGGCCATGAAAAATGGAGGAGATGGACCAAGGTTTGGCACTACCTCCAGAAAGGCGGCATTGCCACTTTCATTGAAATGCTTCATGGTGGGAAGCCGTCTGTGATGACAATGTTTGTGAAAAGCTGGGATGAAGGCAGTGTTTTCATTGACGTTAGAAAATTTACAGTGACCGAGGAGGTTATTTCTACTATTAATGGTATTCCTATTGTTGGAAAGAAATTTTACAGAGACCGTAAAATTTTAGACTCTATGATAAGAGACTTTATTTCTATTATTAAAGTTGGGACCTACTATCTTCCTGAAGGGTTGAAGAGACTGTGGATATTTTCCATGAGAGCCATCATCTCATATATCACATTGGATACCAGGCTTGACAGAATCAGAACCTACCACTTTGTTCTCATAAATTATTTTTGACATGGTATGTAGGTTTCAATACCCTTTTACTTATATGCATCTATAAATTAAAATATTAATGGGTTTAGGGATAAGGCTATTGCTAATCTTGCTTTGCATGAAGGGCTTTTACTTCTCATATATGATTTCTTTAAAGCCCAAATTCTAGGGAAGGAGTTAGCTCAGAAAGAGGACATGGAGGCCTCTAGCTCTGAATACATTTCTTTAGAGATTGAAGATAGTGAAGGTCTGTACTCTGAGGATCTAGATGAGTATGACACTAAAAAGAGAATTCTGGGTTCATCCTCAAAGAAGCGTATAGCCAGTCTGCATACCATGAAAAAAGAAAAAATGGTGACCCTAGCCAAAAAGCAGACCACCATGGTTATATCCTCTAAGGAAGAGTACAAACAAAATGAGAAAGGGATGAACACGGAAGGTGAGGAATAAATTTCCAGCAGAAAAGGTAGAAAGAGAAGGAAGAATGCAATGGTGAAATACCAAAACAAAAAAGGGCAAAAACAGGGATGAGAGTGCTAGCTGGAAAACTCCTGAGGATCAGACCTGTAGAAATTCCCCCATTTATTTCCATAAGGTGAAGGAGAAGATATAGGACAAGCAATATGAGACTAACCAGGCTAACCCCTCACCTCAGATCTCTAAACCCCATAACATAGGGAATGAAAAAGGACAGGATAACAAATTCTGATGCTATATGTTAGAACAAGTGAGGAAAATGGGTTGGTGTAACTTCAGTGTTAAAAATGCCAAGATGGGGATTACCAAAGAAGTTATTAATCCCAAGGTCATTGCTGGTGAGAAAGGCTGGATTAAGCTGGAGGATCTTATCAACCCGACAATGATTGTGCTCAATGACAATGCCAGGGAATTTGAGATGGACCTGCTCAATAATACTAGGAATAACATGGTGGATAGCTACATAATAAATAAATGGTTGTTCCATGAAGTGGATGATCTAAAAAATAGAGTAAATGGTACAGAAAAAGCCAATGTTGACATCACTACTGTTGAATAGATGAATCTGAGTACCAAAGTTAGAAAAATAGAGGAAAAAATGATTAGGGTTGAGGCTACCCTAAAAAACACTACAGAATAAAGCTTTAATATCCTCAAAGCTTCCAATGAACACATCGAGGCTATCATTGAGAAACTAGAAGAAAGAATTGATGGGAATAAAGCGACCAACACGGGAGTGGAAAAAGAGCAGAAGACAGAACAGGGGCCTGACAAGAGGACTAGGGTCAGTGTAAAGAATAAAAAGGATGTTTATATGGTGACTAATCTCTAGAAGATTAAGGTATCTAATGCTAACATGGAGCTGCTCGTGGCCAAGGTAGCCACCCTGATGGTGGACTTATCTTGATTGTCCTTGGTTCTTTCTGATGTCCCCGTGTTTTTTTATTTTTAGAAGTGTTGTTAGTTTTTGCTTTGGCCCTGTGTTGGCCTGTTTCATCTTTAGACTCTATTTCATTTTGTCTAGGATTACTGTAAGATCTTAAACTCTGTTACGGGTTTCAGTAACCCAGTAAAACCTATTTTAGTTAATAAAAAAAAATCATATTCTCAACTTCCTTTTTGTTCTACTTTCGAAGACTTTGATATCATTTAAAAAAAATTAAGAATATCTATATTTACAAAATATAATCTAATATGTTAATAATATTATTTAGAGGTACATTTCAATATGCTAGATTAGATTATTATTTTTAAAATACATTTCAACCACAACTTTCTAAATTATCAATTTATTCAAATGTAACTAATTATTAAAGATAAATGTATTATTATTGTAGCTTTATTATGTAAAGCTTAATATTCCAGCAACAAGTTCTTAGAAAAGCATGAGAGAAATGTCTGAATTGTTCACAAAAATAGTTTGGGAATTCCTAAAACCATTTTTGTTCGGATCAAATTTGGTCTTTGCCTTCACCAAGACCCTGGTAATAGAAAAATTGTTTACCCCCTTTCTAACATTTATAATAAAATGTCTGCGACGTTTTTGTTTTAGAGAAAACAATGGAGGTCACATGCAGGTTTGCCTTATTTAATGAAGCCAAACAGGTATGAATTTGAACTATGGAACCACATGTAAATAATTAGCAGTCTTGTCTTGTACCTAGAACATTTTTTCTTAATCTTTGACAAAATAATGAAGCCCTCTTGCTATTTTTCCTTATCGGGAATTGATAATTAAGCATGCACTTTCAATCCTGGAAGAAATGTGTCTACTATTTTTGACGTAAACATAGAAAAAGATAAATTGTGTTGAATCTTGAGAAGTGACCACCTAATGAAAACCATTATTGTGAATTTTATTATCATTTACATATTGGGTTTTAACCATTTGCATCTCATTCCCCAAAAACCTTTCTTGGACCCTATTTTCTATTTGGAGATCCTAACAACTTTGATACTACACAAAATTTCTATAAATTGACTAAATTATTTTGCCATGGAACTAAATTTCCGAAAGGGAAACACTCAGCCAAATAAATTAGTCTGCTTCAAATCAGATTTGTCGAATAGAAATTTACAAGAAATAAGAATTCAAATGTTGTAATTTTTTATTGATATTGTCCATATAAACAAGGGCTGCAAAGCAGCGAAGTTCATGCCAAAGAGTGCAAGGACAATTTTGTTTTTATGTTTTTTCTGTCTATTGGTAATCTCTAGATTGAAACAGGTTAGAAAAAAATTCACAAAAGTCTTGATCAATTGGTTGAGATCTCTATTGACAAGACATCCATGAATGTACACATCGACGCTAATCATGAACAAAAAAAACTAGAATTCAGAACATTAACCTGAAACTAAAATCTCAATAAGCTCTCATTTCTAATACATATATAATGTTCAATCTCAACAACAAAATGAAATAGTTATTAACATCAATACTCTTTTGTTCACAAGGCTAATGCCACAATATTACTAGAGTAGAAAAATAGTCTTCTCGACCGGTCGAAAGATAGATGAAGGGATAAACTTGAAAAGATTTTAGACTAACAATATGGATCACATTATTAAGCTGAAAAATAAAAATGGATATAGAACAAGACATCCATGAAAGAAGCCAAGGAACAATAATTTTAATCTGAAAAGACAACTCAACAACCTCCAGAATTTGTGAAATTAAAGACAACAAGTTTTCAATTATCAATTAGCTTCATTCTGCATTCACTGTAGCCTACAAAATCAAGTCGAGACTATGACAAGGAGAAAGCAATTGATGCTCCCTGTAATGATGATATCATGATTAAAATTGAATTCAAGGCAAGGCTTTAATTTTTGTAGGCGATGACACAATTTGATCAGACTGCAAAAATTAAGGCAATTGAATTTTAGATATCAAATAATAAATTGGAAGATAAGAAAGAGAGGACACATAATAGTCATCATTTTACTTTACTAATGCTTTTAGGTTCCTTCCATTAGTGAAAATGGAAAACACTATCAGAAAGTTGTTTTTGTATACATGCAAAGAAAATCAGAAAGGTAAACAAAGCCTTTTTGGTAAATCAAACAACGGCTAAATATTTTTTATGCTTAGGAATGAACGTTGTATCAATTTTTCTATCTTTGAAATCCTGTAATAAAGTCCATCTACGTTGGTCCTCAAAGATACTTGACTGATAATGCAACCCAATTATAAATAAGGAAAACAACATGATTAAGAATGTCTTTG
>MU228240.1:16994-36640 GCA_018584345.1 Thuja plicata
AAAACCCCAGCACTCCAAAACCTGCACAATGTATTGATCAAAACTATTACAGCTTACAATACACTTGCAATGCAAGTTCTCTCAGAAGATTTCAAAACCCTTGAAGACAAATCACAGCAGCATAAAATGTTCCAACAATACACTCGCATCATGACTCTTCGCAACCCTAAAAATGCTTATATCATGCGCTTTACTTTTTAGGGCTACTCCCAAAGATAACCGTATTAGGGTTTTACCATTCTCCGAACCCCACGATTGGGAAAGAGTGTACAGTACTCAAATTTATCAGTTGCCACATGTCTTCACCTGTCATTGAAACTTCCTGACATAGCTCTTATGTGTCATAGGAATCCGTCATAACCATTTTAGCCATGATCTCCTTACACACAATTCAAGATGCCGACACATCAACATTATTTGCAAGTAATACATTTTACAAAACAAATAATAAGAATAGGAATTATTCAAGGTTGAGACACCTTATTCCTAACAAAGGAGAGAAGCCATCATGAATTTGGAAGGAGGGGCTAGTTCATACAGGAATCAGAGGTTGCTCAACCTTGGAAAGGTTTCTTCACAGGACCCTAGGTAGGATTTGTAACCATAGAAAAATACTCCTTTTGTGTTTTGGTATATATGTGTGTGTGTGTGTGTGTGTGTGTGTGTGTGTGTGTGTGTAATCCTTGGACCAGAAATATTACAAGATATAGAACAACAGGTGCAGAGAATTAGGGAGCACCTTGTGACATCTCAGGATAGGAAGAAAAAAGTATTGAGATGCTCACAGAATTGACAAACACTTTTCTGTAGGAGACAAGGTGTTTTTGAGAGTTCGCCCATGGAAGAGCGCTATCCGTTATGGAAAAGGTTCTAAGTTGGCACCTAGGTTTGTGTGTCCATTTGAGGTCATAGAGAGGATAGGACCTGTTGCCTATCAACTTGCCATACCACCAAGCCTTGCACGTATTCATGATGTGTTTCATGTTTCTATTCTTAGAGAGTATATTCCTGATCTAACTCATGTATTAGATTGGAACACTTTACATGTAGAGGACAGGCAACTGGCTTTGGAGCTGGTATGTATTATCCAACAGTGGACTTTGAGCCTCAGGGGTCGCAACATAGAGTAGGTAAGGGTCCTATGGGATCCTAATGATGATGTCTCAGCTACATGGGAGGATGCTAGCAAACTAAGATCTAAATATCCATATTTATTTTTAGGCTTTCAGGAGCAAGCTTAATCCTAGGGGGTGAGGATGTAATGCCCACCCTAGTATCTTGATATTTTGCAGAAACATGATTTCTATATTGAGCATTATGGACTCTATGTTTTGTTTATTTTTAGATCATGAGACATTATGAGTATATGTTTGGATAATTAAAATATTTTATGGAAGATAGAAAATGATTTAAAAGTTTTTATCAGGACATGCTATTTCATATATTTGATTTTATTTCTTATAAAGATGATTTAATTCTTGATTTACATTATGGAGTAATGATTATTTTTGGAGCTAACCATACTAATCCAATTATGCCTTGATATTGATGCTATCTGATGTGTTTGTAGGATGAGGAGAGGAATTCGTAGTCACTTGTATAGGAGATCCACACGATGTCGCACTCTCCCTCCTTGTTTGACATTGGTTGTATATTTATATATATGTACAGATGTTTCTCTTGACTTGGTGATGTAGGATGTAGGTACCAAGCATCGACTTCACCTGGCTACACAGGTCTGAGCGTACCTTAAAAAAATCCTCCACCATTGTTGTGTGGAGATATTTCCAAAAGCACTCTTAAGGCAACCTTGTTGACTTAGGTCCTTGTTTAGGAAGTCACCTCTATTGGGGGGGGGGGGGGGGGGGGTTGAGTAGTTTTATGATTTTGTGATTTGGTTATATATGCTTTAGTGTATGTTTTCTTTGTCTCATTAATTGTATTTATATATTAAGGAATGACGCTTCTCTATCTTTTGAAATATGAATTTGATGCTTTATTTGTGCAATATATATGTGTATGTATATATGGGTGCACAAATATATACCTACAGACATATATATATATATATATATGTATAGAAAGGTGTTTTTTATATCTTTATGCTTGTAGAATTAATGATGTAATTGAAAAATAAAATATGATAGAGTAATAATAATTCAATAAGTAAAACTAAGCTTACCTAGGAGTTTTGAACCTGAGACCTCCTAGTACTTAGGCTAGTTAGTTTCCATTGGGCTATGTGAATTACTTTAGGATTATTTTCATGTTTGTTCTTTTATGATCTTGGTGAGTTAAATAAGTAAATAAATATAAAAAAAACCTTTACTTATGATTTCGGGAATTGTTTTAATGTTTTTAAAACCAACTATATTAGTTGTAGCCATTTCTTCCCGTAAAGCAACTCCTCCAACTATATGGCTGGATTTTAATATTTGGAGTATGTGAGGAGTTGGGCTTTCATGGGGGAGAAAATTGGATAATCATTTTTGAGAAGAAATTTCAGAAGTATGAAATACTTTGAGTTGGGATTTATCTAGGAGGAAGGATGATTTTTATCTCAGGAGAAACTTAGAAATACAACCTAGAAGGAGAGAAGCCATCAGGAATTTGGAAGGAGGGGCTAGCTCATACGGGAAGTAGAGGTTGCTCAACTTTGGAAAGGTTTCTCCACAGGACCCTAGGTAGGATCCGTAAGCATAGAAAAACACTCCTTTCATGTTTTGGTATATATATGTGTGTGGGTGTGTGTGTGTGTGTTTAATAAAGTTTGATATTCATTTCCTGAAAGTTTATGTGGTGTGAATTTTTTTGAAAGATGGGGAATAATTTATTGATTTATTCAGTAAGAATGATGATATATAATGATATAATTTCCTTTTAATCTCTCTGGAAAGGTTATTTTTTCTTTGTGGATGTATAGGATGCTTTATTTTGTGTATTTAAGATTTAGGGAAGATTAGGGAGTTTAGGTATGTCTTTTTTTTGGATGTTTAAGGAAGTTCTACAAATGGTTATTTTTACCCTATGTTATACAGATTTTGGAAATGTTTTGTCAATTGTTTTTGTTCTACTATTGTGGTCTGCATCTTCTAGTTTGATCTTGTTTTCTGTCTACTTCCTTTTTCCCATATATTGCATATGGTAGAACAATAAATTGTTCTTAGTATCTATTGTATATGACATCCTTGTTATCTTCCTCATATTACTCACGGTTAAGGATTATGACTCATCTTAAGGGTCTGAGTAAACAAGAGGGTTTCTTTAACATATGAATCAAAACATTTGAGATGTTTTCTTTGTTTTAGTATGTTTTGGGGTAGGGAGCTAGATACCCTAGGTGAGTGGCTCACCATAGGTGCTAAAACCCAAAGTGGTTGCCAAGGAATCCTATGTGTGAGTTTGTAAACAAGTGATAACAAAAAATTTAAATTGGGAGGGGGGTTTCAAAAGATAATGAAAGATATATATTTAATGGCTAAATCCACATAGACCTGTTGGAGTACCGGTGCAATGGGTAACTACCAGGGTGGATACTAAAACTTTGAGAGGGGTCTAGTGTTACATGGTTTCCAGGGAGGATCCAAATGCGTAGGTTGTGTGATGAAAATCATCTAGGCAGTATTCTAGAACCTTAACCTTTGGTGCATAGTCTGGTAGTGCTTTATTGTTTGTAACTTTTATCTTTTGGTATCTGATTACATGGTTCTTTTGCTTTAGATTTCCTTAGGCCTTGAGAGTAGTTTGGTTCTATCTCCTAGCACGGGGGGTGAAATTTCACAAGTTTCACATGGTTGGGTGGAAAATCTCTTTGAGGTATTGTTCATGGTTCGTGTCTTGGCTTAGATTCAGATTTATTCAGTGATGAAGATTTCATTTAAAATTTTCTTGTACTACTATCCGTTGTAAACAAAGATGTAGAGATCTATTGTAAGCCCTTGGGAAATTTGATGTATTTGTGTTGAATATCAAAGGAAAAACAATGTAATTTGGGAAGGGCATATTTAGGGACATCAAAGGGAATGTTTATTTGGAAATCAAAAAGTTGTAATAAAGAAATGTGATTATGTATTTTATATCCTATCTCTCTTGAAATGAAAACTGGAAGTAAGTGTTATTTATTTCTGTCTCCTTTCAAAAAAAAATCTAAATACAATGCAAATTAGGAAAGGAAATGAATTCATTAAGGTAATTTATAGAATCAGTATTTTTTTATATTCATGGAAATCATTTAAGGTGAACCTTTAAGGATATGTTCATTTTTATGATTTCTAAAATATCCTTAGTAATGTTTTAAAAAAAAAATATAGTTGTTGTCTTTGTACTTTAGTCGTGATCCTTATGGGTTCCCTGGCAGGGACATTACATTTGGTATCAGAGCCCTAGGTTGCTACACTGGGAGCTCTAGGGTCTATTTGCATTTAAATTAGTATTTCCTTCTTAAATATAGGTCAGCTAGGTACCCTTGACTTATGTTGTATCAATATTTGATCAAAACAAGATGGATGATGAATCAAAGGAGGCTGGCAGAAATTTTTTGTGTATATCAAATTTTTTTTTTAAATTTTTTTGATAAATTTTAGTAATTTGCATTTTCAGAGGCCTTTAGAGGATTTTTGGACAGATCTTTCTCTAAGGAGTTGAAGTGATCCTCAAATTCTCCTCTAGATAATTTGATTATCTTTCCAACAATTTAAACAACATATTATTTCAAGCTATGTGTCAAAAGTTATGCCTTCTACAAGTAGGCATCAATTTCAAATTAGTTTTATTTTTATTTTTTTTTGTTTTTAAATTTTAATTTTCCTTTTCCTTTATATTTTTATTATTTAGTAATAAACATTATGTGGATTGTTCAGTTTATTTTGAAGGGATTTTGGCGACCCTCAATATCCATCATACATTGTACAAACTTGATGATTTACTAAAATGGATCACTTTTGGCTTACATATTTGGTTATATAGAAATATTTTTTTTTTCCATTAATATTACCACAAGTACCATCTCACACTAGGTTTTATAATCCAGGATGTCTCCCATCACCCGTGGAAGAGATAAGGAAAGAGTCTAGGATTCTTCCTCTAGATCTAAGCAAGAGAGTTCCCATGGGGAATTTGAGGGAGAACAAGATTAGGGTCACCATAGGAATCAGAGTCAAAGTCATGACTCTAAAGGGGCCCAAATGAGACAAATCATGCAAAAAAATTTGCAAAGGCTCGATGCCATAGAAAAACAAAGGAAACCAGGAGAAAAAAAAACCACTCTCAGCACCATGATAGGGAAAGGGATAGAAGCCCTAGAAGAAGGACAACTATACCAAAAATGGAAGCCAGGGATACCACTCACATGAGGGACTTACTCAAAATTAAGATACCCTACTTTTATGGTAATGAAGGAGGATCCTCAACCGAAACATGGTTGTTTGATCTTGAAATATGTTTCTCCATGCACCCCTTCAATAGTAACATGAAAGCAAGAAGTTCCATCATGAACTTGAGGAAATTTTCATCCACTCGGTGGCACAATGAAGAGGAAAAACTTTAGGTCAGCATTGACATTGTTTCCTGGGAATTATTCTTAGATAGTTTCAAAGATCGGTACATGTTCGACCAATAGAGGCAGGGTAGGGTAGAAGAGTTCCACCGTTTTAAGAAAGCAAACATGACTGTGGAAGAATATGAGAAAAAATTATATGAACTTAAGCCTTTCTCAGGTTATAAAGATGATGGTCCTATTTTTGTTCAACATTTCATAAGAGGATTAAATGATCGCTTAATAGGGGAGGTGGCAGTCCTTGAACCTAAAAACCTTCGGGATGCTATTAAAAAGGCTTTTTTAATAGAGAGGAAAGTAAGGTCAGGACGAGGTGGTTATTCTGGCAGTCAAGCAGTTAATGTTGGGGAAAGTTCTAAAGGGAACTATGATCAAGGGACTCCTAGCTCCAAAAACCAACAATCATCCTTTAAAGGGGGACAAAACTCCCACAAAAAGAGATTTGACAACAATAACCAAGGAAATGGAAGGTTTCAGCAAAAAAACTGTAATTACAGTTGAAATTAGCAAAGGCTCACTCCTCAACCATCCCAAAACTCTCAAAATTTCAATAGGGGGGCTACCAAAAGTCAAGTGGACCTCCTTCAAAGAATCTTGTAAAGAACACTGGGTGTTTCTCCAGCGGGCAACAGGGACACATTGTAGCTCATTGTCCTCAACACACGAACTTCACCAATAATCAGAAACAGACAGCTTCACAACCAACTATTGGAGATGTTGGTCGGTCTCATAGAGTTTTTGCTGTAGTTGAGCATAGGCAGGCTGACCACCAGAGCATGGTTATTGAGACTACAGGTTCGTTAAAGGGTAAATCTATCTCTATCTTATTTGATTCTGGAGCAACTGATTCCTTTATATCTCCATCATTAGTAGATAAATGTGGGCTAGGGGTTGAAGGGAAGAGAGTTAAGTGGCAGGTAGAACTAGCCTCTAGGGCGAAGATGACCACCGACTTGTGTGTCCAAAATTGTTTCTTGGGTTTAGGAGCCTTCTCAACAAAGTTGGATCTTCATGTGATTCCCCTTTTATCTTATGAAGTTGTGCTAGGAATGGATTGGTTAGATGAGCATGAGGCCAAATTAGATTATAGAAAGAAGACCATTCACTGCTTAGATGATTTGGGGAAGCCTAAATCCCTAGTTGGGATCCAGCGCCCAATATCATTTCAGATGATATCGACAAAGAAATTAAAGAGATGCATGAGGAAGAGATGTTAACTCCTTGCAATCTCGGTAAATGAACTTGTGGAAGGAGAAAGTAAGGAAATTACACTTGACCACCCTATACTTCAAGAGTTTGTTGATGTCTATCCAACCAAAATTCTGGGGATGCCTCCCAAAAGGGACATAGATTTCCACATTGAATTGGTGCCAGGTGTAGAACCTATCTCCAAGGCTCCATATCGCATGACAACTCAGGAGTTAAGTGAATTAAAGATGTAGTTTGAAGAACTTTTGGAAAATGGTTTTATCAAACGAAGTGTTTCACCCTTGGGAGCTCTAGTAATTTTTGTGAAAAAGAAGGACGGATCTCTTAGGTTATGTATTGACTACCATCAGCTCAATAAGGTGACAATTTAGAATAGGTATCCTCTACCGAGAATTGATGATTTTTTGATCAGATGAAGGGGGTAAAAATATTTTCTAAAATTGATCTTAATTTAGGCTATCATCAGTTGAGGATTCATGAAGCTGACATTCATCAAACAACTTTCCATACTCCGTATGGTTATTATGAATTTAAAGTAGTACCTTTCAGTCTCACGAATGCACCCTCAGTATTCATGAGCCTTATGAATGGGGTATTTAGGACTTGGATAAGTTTGTGTTAATATTTTTGGATGATATTCTGGTATAATCTAGATCATTAGAAGAGCATGAGCAACATCTTCGACAAGTGTTACAAATCCTTCGAGAAAATCAGTTCTATGCCAACTTGGAGAAGTGTGATTTTTTCCAAACAGAAGTTAAGTATCTTGGCCATGTTATCTCAGAGGAAGGCATAGCAGTGGATCCTACCAAGATTCAAGCCATAGTGGAATGGCCAACACTTACCAAAATTTAAGAAGTTCACAGTTTCATGGGGTTAGCTGGTTATTACAGGCACTTTGTCAAGGGATTCTCTAGATTAGCAGATCCCATCACCTCCTTGCAAAGGAAAGGAAATTATTTCATTTGGACTGAGAGATGCACAGAAGATTTTCAAAGCTTAAAAGAAAGGTTAACTAGTGCCGCAATTTTGGCTATACCCGATACCTTAGAAAAATTTCTAGTTTGCACAGATGCCTCCTTGGAAGGCATAGGAGAAGTACTTATGGAAGATGGAAGGGTTATGGATTATGGATCAAGAAAAATTAAAGATCATGAGCTTAAATACCCTATGCATGATTTGGAATTAGCTGCAGTAGTTCATGCCTTGAATCGTTGGGGGCACTTCTTGTTAGGGAGTCAGTTTGAATTGCACACAAACCACTGAAGCCTTTAGTACATTTTCACACAACCAAACCTTAATGCCATATAGCGTAGGTGGATGGAATTTTTATGTGAATATGACTTTGAGGTCAGATATATTTAGGGAAAAGGAATGTGGTAGTAGACAATTTATGTAGAAGAAGGCATGAACTATCATCACTTTCTCTTACTACTGATTTAAGGTGTCAAATTTTTTAGACACTCCCCTCAGATGCTTGGTATCAAGAAGTTAGAGAAGAAATAGAATTAGGAAGGGCCTTAGAAGGAAGATTCATCAGTTATTCTGTAGAGTTAGATGGGATATTAAGACAACAAGGTCGAATTTATGTACCACTTTCAGGCAACCTTCGGAAGGTCATCATGATCGAAGCTCATCGTGCTCCCTATTCAGCTCATCTAGGGGTTAAGAAAATGCACACCGACCTACGACAGATATATTTTTGGTCAGGTATGAGGAGAAATATAGCAGATTTTGTGGCTAGGTTCTTGGAATGTCAGAGGGTCAAAGCTGAGCATTATCATCCGGAAGGTCTCCTGCAACCACACTTAATTCCTGAATGGAATTGGGATACGATATCTATAGATTTATTATGGGACTACCCATCACTTATCAGGGACATGATACTATCATGGTCACAGTTGACAAGCTGACCAACATAGAACATTTTTCTCCCATGGAGTCAACCTATACTGCCTCCTCAGTAGCCAAGGTTTTCATGAAGGATATAGTCAGGTTGCACGGTGTCCCTAGGAAGGTTATCTCAGATAGAGATCCTGTGTTCACTTTAGAGTTTTGGACATCATTGCAATGTGCCTTAGGGACTCAGCTAAACTTTAGTTCATCTTATCATCCAGAAACTGATGGCCAAACTGAGCAAGTAAATTAGGTACTAGAGGATATGCTTAGAATGTATGTAATGGATAGGAAATCCCACTGGGAGGACTATATGTATCTTGTGGAGTTTGCATATAACAATGGTTATCATAGTTCTCTTGGAATGTCACCTTACCAGGCTCTTCATTGTTATCCTTGTCATACACCTCTAAGTTGGAATCACTTACAGGATAGGGTAATCCTTGGACCAGAAACATTACAAGATATAGAACAACAGGTACAAAGAATTAGGGAGCACCTTGTGATAGCTAAGTACAAGAAGAAAAAGGATGCAGATGCTCACAGAATTGACAAATAGTTTTCTGTAGGAGACAAAGTGTTTTTGAGAGTTCGCCCATGGAAGAGCCCTATCTGTTACGGAAAAGGTTCTAAGTATGCACCCAGGTTTGTGGGTCCATTTGAGATCCTAGAGAGGATAGGACCTGTTGCCTATTGACTTGCCCTACCACCTAGCCTTGCACGTATTCATGATGTGTTTCATGTTTCTATTCTTAGAGAGTATATTCCTGATCTGACTCATGTATTAGATTTTAAAACTTTATAGGTAGAGGATGGGCAACTGGCTTTGGAGCCGGTATGTATTATCCAGTAGTGGACTTTGACCCTTAGGGGTCACAACATAGAGAAGGTAAGGGTCCTAAGGGATCCTAATGATGAGGTCTCAGCTACATGGGGGGATGCTAGTGAACTTAGATCTACATATCCATATTTATTTTTAGGCTTCTAGGAACAAGCTTAATCCTAGGGGGTGAGGATGTAATGCCCACCCTAGTATCTTGATATTTTGTACATACATGATTTCTATATTGAGTATTATGGACTCTATGTTTTGTTTATTTTTAGTTGATGAGACATTATGAGTATATGTTTGGATAATTAAAATATTTTATGGAAGATAGAAAATGATTTAAATTTTTTTATCTAGACATGTTATTTCATATATTTGATTGTATTTCTTATAAAGATGATTCAATTCTTGATTTACATTATGGAGTAATGATTATTTTTGGAGCTAACCATACTAATCCAATTATTCCTTGATATTGATGCTATCTAATGTGTTTGTAGGATGAGGAGAGGCAGTCGTAGTCACTTGTATAGGAGATCCACACGTTGTCTCACTCTCCCTCCTTGTTTGACATTGGTTGTATATTTATATATATGTACAAATGTTTCCCTTGACTTGGTGATGTAGGATGCAGGTACCAGGCATCGACTTCACCTAGCTACACAGGTATGAGCGTGCCTTAAAAAAATCCTTGAACGTTGTTGTGTAGAGATATTTCCAAAAGCACTCTCAAGGGAACCTTGTTGACTTAGGTTCCTAGTTAGGAAGTCACTTCTGTTAGGGGGGGGAGGGGTTGAGCAGTTTTATGATTTTGTGATTTGGTTATTTATGCTTTAGTGTATGTTTTCTTTGTCTCATTAATTGTATTTAATATATGAAGGAATGATGCTTCTCTATCTTTTGAAATATGAATTTGATGCTTTATTTGTGCAATATATATGTGTATGTATATATGGGTTTCTAGGATTTTTGAACTTGGGACCTCTTAGTAGTTAGGCTAGTTAGTTTCCATTGGGCTATGTGAATTACTTGAGGATTATTTTCACCTTTGTTCTTTTATGGTCTTGGTGAGTTAAATAAGTAAATAAATATAAATAAAACCTTTACTTATGCTTTTGGGAATTGTTTTAATGTTTTTAAAACCAACTATATTAGTTGGAGTCGTTGCTTCCCGTAAAGTAACTCCTCCAACTATATGGCTGGATTTTAATATTTGGAGTATGTGAGGACTTGGGGTTTTATGGGGGAGAAAATTGGATAATCATTTCGGAGAAGAAAATTTCAGAAGTATGAAATAGTTGGAGTTGGGATTTATCTAGGAGGAAGGAGGATTTTTATCTTAGGAGAAACTTAGAAATACAATTCGAAAGGGGAGGAGCCATCAGGAATTTGGAAGGAGAGGCTGGTTCATATGGGAAGCAAAGGTTGCTCAACTTTGGAAAGGTTTCTCCGCAGGACCCTAGGTAGGATCTATAACCATCGAAAAATACTCCTTTCATGTTTTAGTATATATATGTGTGTGGGTATTTGTGTGTGTGTCTGTGTGTGTGTGTTTAATAATGTTTGATATTCATTTCTTGAAGGTTTATGTGGTGTGAATGTTTCTGAAAGATGGGGAATAATGTATCAATTTATTCAGTAAGAGTGATGTTATATAATGATATAATTTCCTTTTAATCTCTCTGGGAAGGTTATGTTTTCTTTGTGGATGTATAGGATGATTTATTTTGTGTATTTAAGATTCAGGGAAGATTAGGGAGTTTAGGTATGTATTTTTTTTGGATGTTTCAGGAAGTTCTACAAATGGTTATTTTTACCCTATGTTATGCAGATTTTGGAAATGTTTTGTCAAATGTTTTTGTTCTGTTATTTTGGTCTACATCTTCTAGTTTGATCTTGTTTTATGTCTACTTCCTTTTGCCCATTTGAATGTTCAATATATTGCATATTGTAGAACAATAAATTGTTCTTAGTATGTATTGTATATGACTGTGGACACCTAAATTTGACCAAGTGTATCTTAAGCATTCAAAATTGTAAATCTTAGCCAATTGCCTCAAATCTCATCTGAATGCATTAAAATGGATCAAATCAAATGGACATTTATCAAGCAAAGTGGATAAAAATCAAATTAAATTAAAGGATTAAATAATCATGAAATCAAATAATTAAATTCAAGCCTAAAAGGGATTAATCAAATTATGTAATTAATTTTAATCAATTAATTGTATAGTTTAAATCAAAAAGATCAAACCCAACCCATTCACCCTTACATGGATAAATTAATTAAATGATTGAATTATATAATTCCTAATTTCTTTGAGGACAACCACTCAATTTCCCCTCCATTTGAAAACACCTCAAAGATTTTGACTCAACCAAAGCTTGATCATGATCAACTCACTCTACTCTCTACCCTTGGGAAATTGCTATAAATACAAGCCATTTTCTTTGTGTTTGGGAGCCAAGAATTTCAAGAGAAAAGCATCCTTATTATAGGCATTTGGAGAGAATTTGAGAGCTTTTGATAATATTTTAGCATTTAGAATATCATCTTTAGAAGCATTTGTTGGTTTTATAGCATATCTTGGAGCATTTTGAGCTAGATTAGAGCATTGTTTATCATTTTCTTCTCATTCTAGGATTGTCCTTGAGAGAGATTAAGACTGAGAGATCTCTTAAAAAATAATAGATAGAGAACCATGAGATGTCATGGGTTTTAACTTCAATTCTTAGATTAAATAACATTTTCTTTCCATAGAGTTGTTGTTACTAATCCTAATTTTGTGAAGGTGTAATCACACACACACACAAATGGCACCCACCATGGGGCTTTAGGCCTCATTTCTAACATTTTTTATCTTGATATTTTGTGTGTTTTGCATTATTATTTGTGTTATTTTGTAGGAAAATAGGAGAAGAGCCACCTATGAAGTATTCAGAGCCGCCTGTGAATAGTAAAGCACCGTGTACAGAGTTTCTTTCATCTCCGTCTTTCTTTCTTAAGCCGCCTGTTAGATAAAGTGAGCCGCCTATGAGATAAAGTATGCCGCCTATTAGATAAAGTGTGCCACCTATGAACTTCCAAGAGCCACGTTCGAGCAAAACTTGACCACATTTTATACTTTTTGTGCCACCTGTCATTTTTATTTGGCCGCCTGTGGATTTTCCCGAGCCGCCTTTTAAGATTTAAAAGCCGCTTTGAAAGTTTTTATTTACACGTAGTAAGATTTAAATACTGCTTAGCTGTTAAATACCGCATAGTTTTTTCTTCTTTAAATCAAGTTTTTAATGGTTTACTCACTATTTTAACTCTCTGTGTTTTTCTTTGCTGCAGATGAAAAATCACCCGAAAGTGCAGAAACCAGAGAAATGAGTCACAAGGCCTAGCAAAGAGGTAAGAATTAAGGCTAAAAATGATAATAAAATACATGCATCTAATCTATTAGATAGTTTATTTGAAGAAGAACACCTTTATGATCATTACATTAAAGTGTTTTTTGCTTATAAGAGAAAATTTCCCACTCTTTGATTGATTTTAATGCCTAGTTCTTCAAGCTTTGATTTGACAAATTTTGATTGAAAGAGCTTTTAGGAGGGAAATTATCATTTTATTTTGCAATTTTTTCTTCAATTTGTCTCTATTTGTGTTGACTAACTTGTTGGAGGAGCCGGAGTGGGAACAATTGCCACTAGGTGAGTTGAAATAAGCCAAATCGATCAAAAATGTGCCTAGCCTTTGCTAGCTTCAAAAATGAGGTATTTATCTTGACAAGCTTGCATTGATTAAATTGTGGTAGTTCATTTAAATCTAGTAATTAGGAAAATCCTTCTAATTGTCTAAATTGAACAAGCACTAGGCATATGCTCTTCACTTTTTGAAGTGAATTAGAAAGCCAAACGTGCAAAGTCAATTTAGTGTAAAGAAAAGGATAAGAAATTAAACCACAGATCTCAATTTTAAGAACCTCCTTGTCAAGAGGTTGAAAATGAACAATTTTTGCTTGAGGTGTTTGGAACAAAGGAAAATAATAGGGATATGCTCTTCACTCTTTGAGTGAATTAGATTCCCAAACTTGTTGGACTAAGTTCAATTCTTTCTTTCCATATACATGTTAGCTAAAATAGAGCTTTAAAGGGCCTGCCTCCTGAGATTTGCCTTACAAGGATGGTGAGAGGGAATGACCCAAAGTGGGAGATATTTTCTTTTTCCACGATGTCATCTGACCCACTATAAATAAATGAACTTTACCTTAATCAAAAAGTGAATAAACCTTGTACAAGTCATCCTCACTTCCTCTAGTAGTCCTTCGAGATTGTGCAAAATTGTACTTTTGTGTGTGTGGGAAGCCCGCAAGGGGGTAAAGGATCTTGGAAAGATTTAGAATGGAAGTGATTTGAAACCTTGATAAAATAGAAAACTTACTTTTGTAGAGCCATTGTTAAAATCCAAATTTGTTTGACTCGTAGATTGTTTGGAAGAAATTCTTGTGCATGCCCATAAAAACATTCGAGAACATACACTTTTAGTGTGGTTTTAGGGATATGGTAAAATTTTGATGTATGTGTTGAGCTTGTACTCTGTTTTCATGCAATATTCTATTTTGACAAATTTGATCAAAGCTTTTAAAATTTTAAATCCAGAGAATAACAAAAAAATTGATAAATTCAACTTTGATCAGTAAAGCGCCACGTACCAACACTTCAGAGCCATGTACAAACAAAACCAGGCCACTTACAAATTTTAAAACACCGCCTGTAAACACTCAACAGCTGTGTAAGCCACTGGAAAGTGCCATGTTTCAACAGTCTAAAACTGCCTATCAACAGGCAAATGCTGCCTACCAACTATAGAGTGCCGTGTACAAGAATTCCAGTGACCGCGTGTTAACAATTAAAGGCCGCCTACACACAGGAAAGAGCCACCCAAAAAAAAAAAAGGGAAAATAGTGGCTATATACTGAGGGTTTGAAAATAGGAAAATTCCATTTTTGGATACCCTTTTGGACGTTTTACCTCTATGTATACTCAACTGGATCAGAATCCGCCATTATTGGACATTTTGCAAATTATCCACAGATTGATCATTTAAGTGAGTTAAAAAACCTAGGATCTTCATTTGATTTATGTTAATGCCAGTTTTTACTCAATCTCATTACATTAAGACTACCCTACAACCAGACGGATCTTATCTAAGGAAAGAGTGTCCTTTTCCAGGTGATCCTTTTAGCTCTTCATGACTCTTACAAGAACCCATCAAGGAAATAGAACCAAGAATGTCTTTTCCATTTGGCCATATAGATCCCGATCAAATCAATCATGTAAACAATGATATGAACAACAATGGAGGGGGAAATGTTGATCCTAACAACAAAGGATCCAACAACAATACCAATGGAGGAGCAAACATTGAACCTAACAATAAAGGGTTGAACAATAACAACAATGGGGGAAACATTGACCCTAATGATGAGGAGTTAACTGATGAAAAGGTTAATGAAGCTATGCAAAGTCCTTTCTTCATGAAACTTATGGAAAAAATGTTGGAAAAAGACAATGAAAAGTACTTTTCAGACCTAGCACAAATGGGTTTCAAACTTCCACATGATTACGATGTCACCAAACTCAAACAAGAAGAAGCTGAGGCTAATCCCATTGAAATCATGAACAAGAAATTCCAACTTTTCCAAATGCAATTAGACACCATAAAATAAAGTGGGGTTCCTAAACCTTTTTCTATCAAAGCTTTGTGTCCATTTCCATTTGATAAGTCTTTAATCATGATTCCATTTTCAACAAATGCTATTTATCCTAAATATGAAAAATATGAAGGAACATTTGATCCTCAAGATCACTTAAGGGAATTTTGTGCCTTAAGTCTAAAGTTCATGCATGACACAACTTACCTAATGAGGCTATTCCCTAGAAGTTTGGGAGGTATGGCAATGGAGTGGTTTTCAATGTTACCCTCCAGCATTCGAACCTTTGAGGAATTGGCCTCTAAGTTTGTAAATCACTATTCCTATAACATCAAACATGAGGTTACAATGCTTAATCTATGTAACAACAAACAAAGAGAAGGAGAGGGATTCATACTTTTCCTACAATGATGGAGAGCGGTATTTTCTAGATACCCTCGAAGTGTACCCAAAAAGGAGAAGATGGATATTTTTGTAAACAACTTGAATCATGAAATGAACTATCGATTAAGGCTACAATGTCCTAGGTCATTTCAAGACCTAATTGAGAATGGGGTGACAATAGAAGAGGTATTGATAAAAAGTGGAGAATTCAAAATTTACAAAGATAACAAGAATACCAACAACAACAATACCTCCAACACTAATCAAAATCAAAATTCCCCCAACAAAAACCAATTTTGGATGAAGAATAACAACAATAAAGGAGTGGTTAATGATGGAGTGGTAGAGGATAACACTTTAAAGGCTACCCCTTTCAATCTCACTCAAAACTCAGTTCAAGCCAATAATTTCAATCAAACACCCAAAGTGCCCTTTAACAACAACAACACTAATAACAACTTGGGGAATAATCTAGGGACTTACAAGCCTAAACCTTTCTTTGCACCTACACCCAAAAGGACATTCACTAATTTGGGTGAACCATTTGAGAATGCATTAAGGACACTTATTGCAAATAAACTTATTGACTTACCAATGGCTCAACCATATGAACCTCAAATCAAGAAAAATTGGTTTAGTGAGAATAACCATTGTGAGTACCATCGAAATAGGGGACATAAGACAAATGATTGCATGCATCTCAGAAATGTGGTACAATATCTCATAGACAATGGTGTGATAAAAGTGGAAGGCCCTCAAACTAATGAAGATCACACGACCTTTAAGACTCCTTTATATAAACATGAAAAAGGAGAATCTTCCAACTCAAACAATGTAGGAAATAGTATGAATAATGCAAGAGGCAATCATAATGTTAAATTTTCTCATACTTATGACAATACTATTAATGTTGTTGTGATCAAAGATCAACCTATTCAAGAGTTCACTAATGCCATCACAAGGGGGCAAGCCTCAAAGTTTACCCTACAAGGGGGTACTCCTATTACTATTGGCCCTAAAACACCAACTATTTTGTTTAAACAAACACCACCCACAACAAAGCCTTATAGTTTGGTGGATCAATTACAAAAGACTCCAGCACAAATATCAATTTTGGAGTTGTTGAAATTATCCCCTAATCACAAGGAGATCCTAGAAAAAGCCTTGGTTGAGACCACTGTTCCTATAAACTTGGAGGAAGATAAATTTTAGAACATGGTAGGGCATCTCATAGCCCCTCATTGTATTTCCTTTTCAGAGCAAGATGACATTTCTATCACACATCCTCAAAATTACCCTTGCATATGAGGTATTAATCCAAAGACATAGGGTCAAGAGAGTTCTCATAGATGGTGGAGCTGGTCTTAATATTTTCACTTTAAACCTTGTCAAGTCATTAGGGTTAACCAAGTCTTCCATTGATCCTAAAAACAAAATCACTATTAAGGCTTATGATGAGGAGGAAAGATCTTCAAAGGGTATGATAATTCTACCAATTCAAGTGGGACCTATCAAAAAGAATACCATATGTCAAGTTATAGATATGAAATTCACCTACAACATCTTACTAGGAATGCCATGGATACATGAAATGCAAGCGGTACCTTCTACATATCACCAATGCATAAAATTTCCATACATGGGGGAAGAGATCATGATTGGAGGAGATTCAAAGCCTTTTCAATATTGTAATGCTTTAAAGCCAAGTCATGAATTATATATTCCTCATAATAGGGAAAGAGTCATCCCTGATATTACCATGGAAGAAGCCAAGGAGGAAAGTCCAAAACCAACATCAAATGTTACATCGACTTATAACCCTATTAAAACTAACTCAACTACATCGACTAAGGGAAAAGAAAAGATGAGTTATGAGGGTTCAAATTCAAATGATAATTTAGTCCAGACTTCAACATCGAGAATGGAAAATTCAAAACCCACTAAGGAGGAAAGGGAACAAACTAAGAAAGATCATTATGAAAAGATGAGTGATCTGATGAATCAATTTGAGAAACAATGCAAAATTAACTCAAAAGGGGTAGGGGAATATTCTGTTTCCCTATTTGATTTACCCACATATCCAAGGACACATGGAAAGCCATCCAAAGATCATCAACCTCATAAATAAAATTCCCATTTTGTGAGGGAATGTGACAAAGAAGAAAAGGAAAAAAAAGATAATGAGGTATTACAATGGCTTTATAAAGAGGATGATAATTCAGCTAATTCCAATGAAAGGGTGCAACATATCAATATCCAAACTGATCAATATGGAAAAGTATTTGATATCATGAAGAAAATGGGGTATAAGGGAAGAGGACCCTTAGTATTTCAACATAGAGGGTTGTTAGAACCTATTGAACCAGTTTGGAGAGCAAAAGAAGAGAAAGCCGACATAGGTTTTCAACATAGAGGAGAAAGTTCAAGTCCGATGCATATTTTCATGCACATATCCATATGGTAGGTTCTAAAAGTGAAGATTATTCTAGGGATTATGAGTGGGATTCCTTGTCTAAAGAATCTTGTCATGAAATATAGGTTGATACCATTCACACTTATGTAACTCCTCCTAAAGTTAAGAATCAAGAACATGTGACTCAAAGTTTGAATTCAACTCAAACATCAAGTGAACCTTAGCAAGTCAATGTAGAAAAAGCACCTATTTTCACTCAATGGGTAGGTGAACCTTGGGTACCTTTGTGGGTGGGAGATTCTAACCTAGTGTTTAATCCACATGCTTTCTTTCCCATATAAATATTAGAGGACTCTAATGAAGAGGATTTTGATCCTTCTTCCATGGACCATCTTGAAGAGGCACATGTCATAGACCTTGATGATACAATGTATGAACCATCAAACAAATTCATGTCCTTAAATCCTTCAAATTCAAGCCCATCCAATGAATCCTTGTCCTTAATGCACCCTGAACTTATTGATTGGAATCTTTCCAAGCCAAATGACTTACTCTACTTCCCAAATGACAATGCAATGGCCTTATACCTCAATGCGGTTGAACCCAATTCTTCCACCAATGAATTTACTTCAGACATGATGATAGGGGCAGGTGTTCAACCTCTTAATCCAAAAAATAAGAGAAAATATACAAAAAAATGAGAAGGTCTAGTGGTGAAAACCACCATGTGGCAGTGCTAGACCCAAAAAAAAGTAAAAATAAAGGATGTTTCCGAAGGTGAAAACCCAACTGTGGCACCTAAGGGAGAGAGGTTGGACACCTTACCAGATCATGAAGATGAAAGATCACCTATACCTATTAAAACCATAGAAAAGGTTAACATTGGAACAAAAGAGGATCCTAAATTTATTCACTTGGAAGCATCTTTGAGTCCCTTGGAGAGAAAGGAATTCATTGAATTCTTTCAAGAAAAACAAATCAACTTTGCATGGTCATATGCTAGCATGCCCATATTAGATCCAAGTTTCATAATGCATCATTTAAATGTGAAACCTGGGGTTAAGCCCATCAAGAAGAAATTGAGAAAAATGCATCCACATGTAGCCCTTTTAGTCAAAGTAGAATTGGAAAAATTACTCAAAGTGGGATTTATAAGAGTAATTGCATATGCCAAATGGATCTCCAACATTGTACTAGTTACCAAACATGATAAAACCATAAGATTTTGCACAGATTTCAGAGATTTAAACATTTCTTGTCCAAAAGATGACTTTCCATTGCCTAGCATTGATGCTATCATGGATCTCACTGCGGGTCATTCTATGTTTTTACTTATGGATATATTTAGTGGGTATAATAAAATTTGCATTGCACCTAAGGATCAAGAGAAGATAGCCTTTACATGCCCATGGGGTACTTTTTGTTTGAATGTAATGCCCTTTAGTCTCAAAAATACCAGAGCCACTTATCAAAGAGCAATGACTACCATTTTCCATGACATGATGCACACCTTTATGGAAGATTATGTGGATGAAATTCTAGCTAAGTCACATAAAAGACAAGATCATTTATCCATACTTGACAAGATTTTTACAAGGCTAGAACAATTCAAAGTGAGACTCAACCCAAAGAAATGTGCTTTTGGGGTACAATCTGGAAAAC
>MU228240.1:77644-96262 GCA_018584345.1 Thuja plicata
ACTAAACTGCCTTACAGCTCAAACAATTAGGATAGAATGCCTTACAAACTATCTTGTTACCTCCAAACCCCTGTATCAAATCCTTAACTAAATAGTATGCTTCCTAAAACCATTCACAATATTTAATCCTCTCCTTGAGAGAAGCTTGTAAACAATTAGATGGTTACCTTATAACCAGAGTGTTAATGAATACCTGATAAAACTTAACACAGAAAAGCATGCATACAAAGTAAAGAGACAACAGATGAGAAGAGTAAAATTGCACCGTATTTCATTTATGTAATCCAGCTCATTGATACATGAGAAGTTTACACAGCTTTAAAAGATAAACAAGAACCATAATATCTGAGTTCTGTTGTATATTATCTCTTCTTTACAAAAATGTTCCAAAAGATCAAAGACCTCAAAAAGATCAAAGACTTGTAATTATCAAAGACCGTTTCTATTACAAAATTTTACATATATATAGGTTTGAGACCACCTTGGGATCCATAAGGATGCAACAAGCTACGGATAGTCTCAAAACCCTAACCCTAAAGATGCAAGATAGAGAAAAGAGAGAGAGAGAAGAAACAACGAGATGACTGAGTCAAAAAGGTGAAATCTGAAATGTCTTTGTTCTTCTCTCGACCTTGCGACTGCAATCTAATTTGTAAGTGGCAGCTGGTGTAGTTATGTAAGTCTTGAAAGTTGTTCTTGCCTGCTTACCTACATTTCCTTTTGAAATAACTGTCCATCAAGTCCATGAACAGTGCAGCAACATGTTTGCAAGCTCTTGAATCTCTATCTGAATGATATATCTAAGCACAACTCTCTGTACTTCTTAAAATTTCAATCACCTTAGAACACTGCAACAGCTCAGAATATCACTTTTGCTCTAAAACAATAACTTTTCTCTGAGATCATAAACTCGGTGAATAGGAATGAGTGCACGATCCCTTGTTTATAGCCATAATGTTCAGAGTACATGGCTCAAAGTTCAAAAATGCCAGTTCTGTCATTAAGTTTACATGCCATGAAACGTTCAAAAACCTAGCCGTAGTCGTGCGAGGTGACAGGAAATCAAATTTAAATCCTGAGAATTTTTGGCGCAATCATCAAATGGTTAAGACACCTGACATGGCACTCTATGATTTATCCTCTGTCATACATCTCAGCTACCTTCTGTACACAGTAATCAAAAATTCTTTTATTTGATTGGCCGCTGGGTGATCTTCTCTGTCATGTCCTCCACTTGGCGCTGCTTTACAGATCCTGTTTATCTAGCGACCTCGCGACCTTATTAAGTCTCTTTGTCGCAAGCGTTTCCTCTTAACCATGGTCTGATCATCAGATTAGGCGACAATGTAATTCCTTTACCTTGGCAAACCCAAGTCTTTCCAGCGATCAGGCGACTATGCGAAAATCTAAGTCACGGGGAGTTAACCTTAACCCATCATTCTTCTCCAGACTACGCAACAAGCCGTTTACCTTTTAACACTTCATTGTTACCGCCAAGTCGCTAGAAGCTTATTTTTTACTTCAAGATAACACGATAACCCTTTGGTCGCTGAGTCGGGTGATCCACTTAACTTAATATTTTACTGAAAAGGTACCCCTTCTCTGTTTACAGCGACCTCGCGACATACCTTAATCACTTAGTCGGAAGGACTTTCTCCCTAGGGCACTTTTATCACCAGACTACGCGACCACCGTTAGATCTTTTCATTTCTTCATCCCACGGCTATCTTTTAATCGCTATACATTTCCTTATACCCTTAAGTTATCAGGAGACTTCACGACTGAGGGCAAACATACCTTAGTCTCCTTATCGCTTGATCCCTTTCCTTCATCTAGTGACCTCCCGACAACCACTAGCTCTGTGACAGATGTTGTCTTTTCTTTCGTCCTCTTTATACATTCTGAAAACTGAGTCATCACTCCTGTTCTGGCGACATCCCGACTGAAGGAAATCTCTTAGCATGAAACTGTTAGTCGCTGAGTCGTGACTGTTATCTTCTAACCGCCAATTTATCACGAGACCACGCGACTGAAGGAAATCCCTAACTGTTTGACCGAGCAGATCCAGTGACAATGCGACATGAAGTAAGCGTAAGGTCGGGAGACATTTCTTTGACTGGCCATTTCTTCTCGTGATCACCTGGCTGAGGTGGGTCCCATTCTTTTCAAAGCTTTATAACATGAGAATCAAGCGACAACCCGACCAAAGAAAGATCGCTAAGTCTTGAGACATAGATGGAATATTCTATTTCTTATCAAGACTACGCGACACAAAGGAAAAACTAAGTCGGGAGAAGCTTTGGCATATTCGATCTGGTTTATGTGATCAAGCGACCTGACTTAGAACACATGTCTTAAGTGACTGAAAAAGGTAACGACAAAACATAAGACATGGCTAAGAGTTTTTTAAAATGCATCGTTTAACACTTGGTTGCTAGGGTTTTCAGGGTTTTAACAATTTGGCAAGGAATAAACATGAAAACCTAAAAATTTTCAAAGGGGAGGGCAAGGAACCAGGCATATCAGCAAAAACACGAAATACAACCAACATAAGGAGTGTGAACATGTCATAGGAGGATATAAGGTTTCTCAGTCAAAAATTGAAAAATAAAAAGAAAATGGGGTATGACAGTGAAAACCACGTTGTGGCATTGACAGATCCTAAAATAGTTAAAACAAAAGACGTATCTGATGGTGAAAACCTCTTATATGTTCCAAAGGATGGGATTCTTGATATCCTCCCTAAGAACTTTCAAGAAAGGTCTTTGGTTCCAATAGAACCAACATTGCCAGTTAATTTGGGCACAGCTAAAGATCCTCAAATAGTACACCTAGCACAGTCTTTGTTAGAAGAGGAGATGACACAGTTCACTAAGTTCCTGAAAGAGAAAAAGATCAACTTTGCATGGTCTTATACAGATATGCCTGGACTGGATCCTAAATTAATAATTCACCATTTATCTATAGCTCCCAGGATCAAACCCATGAAACACAAACTTAGAAAGATGCATCCTCATGTTGTATTGCTAGTAAAAGTAGAGCTAGAGAAATTGTTAAAAACTAGATTCATTCGAGTCATTTCTTACATAGGATGGATCTCCAATGTGGTCTCAGTGTCTAAATCAGATAAATGTATCATGATATGGATAGACTTCAGTGACTTAAACTAGGCATTTCCTAAAGATGACTTCCCCCTACCTAATATTGATATGATCATCAACCTCATGGTAGGCTACCAAATGTATTCACTAATGGATGGTTTCTCAGGCTATAATCAGAAAAAAATTTCCCCTAAGGATCAAGAGAAAACTACATTTACATGCGCATGGTGAATCTTTTGTTGGAAGGTCATGCCATTTGGGTTAAAGAATGTCGGTGCTACATATCAAAGAGCAATGACTACTATATTCCACGATATGATGCATAAAAACATGGAGGATTACGTGGATGACACCTTAGCTAAATACAAAGAAGGAGAACTCATATTTATGACTTAAGGAAGATATTGGATCGAATGGAGAAATTTCAACTCAGGCTCAATCCCAAGAAATGTGCCTTTGGGGTCCAATTAGGAAAGCTCTTAGGGTTTATTTTTTTAGAAAAAGGAACTAAAGTAGACCCGACAAAGGTTAAAGCTATACTAGAAATGACTCCTCCACACAACATTAGTCAAATGAGAACATTACAAGGGAGACTTCAATCAATCAGGAGGTTCATGTCACAACTTGTTGACAGAGCACAACCCTTTACCAAATCACTACATAAAGGGGTCACCTTCGAATGGGATGAACACTGTGAAGCCAACTTCAAAGAATTAAAAGAGTACCTGGCTACTCCTCCTATTCTTATGGGACCCATCCATGGAAAGCCATTACTCCTGTATATTTCAGCTACAACTACATCACTAGGAGTATTGCTCACACAAGAGGATGAAACTATGAAAGAAAGAGCTATCTACTACATTAGTAGAACACTAGTCTCCTATGAGCTCAATTACAACATTATTGAGAATGCATGCTTATAAGTTGTCTTTGCATCACAAAAATTGAGACATTACATGCTATCGCATACAGTCAAGCTCATTACTAAGATAGATTGTCTGAAGTACCTTTTAAACAAAACAACACTAATAGGACGTCTGGAAAAATGGGTCCTCATTCTAAGTGAATTTGACATTGAGTATGTAGAGAGGAGGGCTATTAAAGGACAAGTCCTCATAGATCAACTAGTTGATTGACCACTCCAATATGATGAACCTTTAAGGATTGAATTCCCTGATGAGACCATTATGCATTTAACTAAGTATCTATGGAAGATGTTCTTCGATGGTTCTTTCACGCAACAAGGCTCTGGAGAAGGAGTTTTGTTCATAACTCTTCAAGGCTACAAGATACCCAAGTCTTACAAATTGATGTTTCCATGAACCAATAACATTTTTTAATATGAAGCATTGGTAAATGGTCTTAAGCTTGCCATGGAGTGGAATATTATAGAGTTACATGTATATGGTGACTCCCAGCTCATTATTAATAAAGTCAATGGATATTATCAGACAAAAGATGAGAAGTTGACACCCTACAAGAAACTGGTTGATGAATTAAAGAAATACTTTGTCTACATCACATTCTAGCAGATCCCAAGAAAAGAGAACAAAGCTGCAGATGCTCTGGCTACATTGGCATCCATGTTACAACTAGAGGAACATCAATTCCACTATTAATTCTTGGTGGAAGAATTATCCTATCTAGCCTTTGATACCCCTAAATACAAAATAATTTGTGCTTTGAACACCCCAAACCAATCTTGATATGCTAATATTATCGCTTACCTGATTGACCAAGACATTCCCACTAATCTATCAAGAAATGAAAAAAGAGCCTTGATTAGGACAGCATCACATTATGTCCTCATAACTAATAACTTATATTGATGAGGTCTAGACGGTATGCTTCTTAGATGTTTAGAACTCGAAGAGTCAGATCATGCATTAAAACAAGTCCATGAAGGTGTGTGTGGATCACATTCAAATGGATTTTCACTAGTAAAGAAACTGCTCAGAGTAGGCTATTACTGGCATACCATGGAAAAGATGCTATTCAATTTTCCAAAACATGTCATAAATGCCAGACATATGGAAATCTCATCCATGCTCTTGCCAGAGAACTTATACCTTTCATTACACATTGGCCATTTCAACAATGGGCCTTTGACTTGGTTGGACAAATATATCTCAATTCTTCAAATGGACACAAGTTCATCATTACAACCACTGAGTATTTCACAAAGTGGGTCGTAGCTATGCCTCTAATCAAAGACACTGGCAAATAGGTGGCTATGTTCATTCTAAAATACATTATCTGTAGATATGGGATACCCTCTTCAATTGTAATAGACAATGGGGGCCAATTTAAGAACCAAGACATTGATGACCTTTGTGACCAATTCCACATTACTCAACATTTCTCCTCATTATATTACCCTCAAGGTAATGTATAGGCTGAGGCATCTAATAAGAATATTCTCAAGATCCTACATAGAACTATGAGTAAGTCTAGTAGAGATTGGCATCTACAACTAAATATGACACTTTGGGCCTATAGAACAAGCATCAGAACACCAATTGGAGCCATGCCATTTTCCCTGGTCTATGGCACTGAAGCATTACTACCTATTGAGGTTTAAATCCCGTCTTTATGAATATCTTTACAAGGTCTTGTTACTAATGAGAAATACTGCATTGATAGGGTGAATTCTTTAGACCTACTTGATGAGCGCAAGCAATAGGTGTTTGATCATCTGAAGGTGTAATAAGCATGCATGTCTAAGGGGTACAATAAAAAGTTTAAACCATACCAATTTCAAGTGGGGGATCTCGTCCTAAAGGAGATTCCTAAGAACCAGCCTAACAGAGAATAGAAGGGAAAGTTTGAACCTAACTGGTTGGGACCTTATATTATCACTGCTACTTTTTGGACTGGAGCCTATCATCTAGCTACACCTGAGGGAGACGTCCTTCCAGATCCTCTCAATACTCTACATTTGAAGTGGTTCTACGCTTGATTTTTGGCTAGCAGAGCCTATACAGTAAATAGTTTTTAGAAAATACCAAAAAAATTCAGAAAATTGATCCTAAAGAAATTCCAAAAATAGTGGAAAAAGTCCTAAAGAAAGGTATCCTTGGTGAAAACTTGGCAAATAGGTGCCTTGATACTACCAAAACATTAAAAAAAAAAAGAAAAAATAACAAAAAAATTTGAAAAAGAAAAAAAAGTGCCTTGATGACAACCTGGTAAAATAGGTATCCTGGTAGAAAAAAGAATAAAAGTTTTTCCAAGTGGTGAAAACCTAGAAATCAAGTGTCACTTGTATTCTGCACTCTATCTATCAATACATTACTGATACTAGGCCTTCATGATTACACATGTGCTAAACATTGACTTTGTTTCCTTATGAAAATCTTATCCTTGCTTGGGATTTGTTTGCATTTCTATCTTAGGGTCAAGTCATTTTTTCACTGGGGGCATCTTTTCCAGCATGATAGATAGTGTTTGCTAGGTCATCATAGGATGTTTTGTCTTGTGACACAATGCTTCTTGATGCTTTCACTAAACTATCACTTTCATGAAACAAGGGTGTATCTTTATGAACCACCTATCTGGCACAAACATGGCACTAACATGAACGGTGTTCCTACGACCTACATTGGATTGCAAATAGGAAGAAAGTTATACACAGACATGGAATACATATTTTCTTGAATTCCAACTATTGATTGTTGAATCTATACTGCACTTCAAAAATGAATCAATAGTATTTCTCAATACTACCTAAGCACAATTTGATCTTGGTTTGATTATGACTCTTTTATGTACCCATGATGTTTTCACTGGGGACATCTAAGCAGTTATGAGTTTTCTTTGATTGATTCACAATTGATAATTGTGATGTCTTCCGAGTTACTCCATGATGGGGGCATAACATTTTCTTGTTTTTCTATGTATGGTGATTGTTCCAAATGATCCTATACATTTTGCCTAACTTAGATGTTTATGGTAAGAGCTTCCACCATGAGTAGATAACCGCATATATCTTGATCTTTGTTATGTGTAAACTACGGTGAGGTTGAAACAATTTCCTTGTCTAATTTCTAAACTTAGATTATCGCTAGGGTATATGAAGCATAATATACCCAAGGATATGAATTTTCAAGGTCATTGTGGGTCCAATATCTTGCCTTACACAGATTCTGATATAATAAAAGGAAGGTGACTATTTTGTTATCCTAGTTTCTATGCCTTGATGCCTAAGTCTATTTCTAACATCTCAATAAAACATGGTATTCATACTTTCATAATATTAGTGGGTATTAGTGATTGTTGTACTATTAGGTGGTATCCATTCCAAAAAGTGCCCAATGATGATAACAATGTCCAATATCTACCAATCAGTGACAAGTCCTAAGATTCTGCATATAGCTGCATTTAGAGATTGCATGATGCATTTGTGAAAGAAGTAAAAGCATAAGGAATTTGAGCTCAAAAATGATTTCTATTTTCTTCTAAAAATCCAAGTTAATTCCATCCATTTTACTGATATCTATATCATTTCACATCCATAGCATACATTTTGCATTCATAAAAAGAGACAAGAAAAAAATACAAAAACAAAGCATTTATGCATTTTATTTCTACATCCTAAGTGCATCCATACATTTTACTTGCATAAGAAAAACTAAAAAACATACATTTTGCATATTCACATAGTATCATTTGAAACATATTTATATCAGTAATAAATCCAAAATACATAAATGATGTCATGTAATCTAAACTCATCATAAGACCAAGATATAATCACATGTACGATATAAAGAACTCATGAATCATGTCAGAATAAAAAACAACTGCATCATATATATATATAAAAACATCATGATACAAAGATCAACCACATGGCACAAATTCTACACAAAGAGTGTCAGAGGGTCAAAAAGAATCAGATATATATACAAATATCTCAGAAGGATCCAGATATACAATATACATGTGTGACAAAATATAGAATCAACTATGGCTTCCTCCCTCTCCCTGATCTAAAGGAAGAGGAGGAGGAGGTGGTACAAATGGTGGTAGAGGAGGCGTAGCTCCCTTAGACTTTTGGGATACCTATGAATAAGATAGTGCTCTCCGGCCCTTTGGAACTACAAGATGGTATAAAGCAAAGTAGTAGGCTTCTCTCTATCCTTGGTGGGTGGCTATCTGAGCATGTGCATCTCTCTCTACTCAGAGCATATCACCCTGTCTATCTTGCTCTTCCCTCAGATGCTCCAGCTGTGCATCTCTATCTTTCAATAGAGCCTCTAAAGTGGTGATGCATGCTCTCAACTTCTCTCTCTCCCACACACACTAGGATAGTGGGTCCCCATCTCTTCCATAACCCCTGCCAGAATCCTGTCCTGAAGCTTTGTCCTGTGATCTATCATGCTACCTCTACTGTCTTTGTTTCTCTCCTATCAATAAAGGACCAAGATTTATCCAAGGTGCAAAAAATCTAAAGCAGGTACGCTAACCCTCTCCACTCCCACCGACCACATCTACAGTGCCACCCACAGCTCCACCTCCCCTATCATCTCTATTGTCATCACCATCATCTGGAGGAGGATGTCTCCCATCTCTACCTCCATCTCTACCTCCATCCCTCCCTCCATGTCTAACAGCACCCCTGTCCCTCTAAGCTCCTCCTCTCCCTCTGGCAGGATGGAACTGGTGATGTGACGCAGAAATTTAAAAAAAAAGGATATGATCTAGGAAATACTGGATATGACCCAGGTTCGAAAGGGTATGATTCAGAATCCTGGATGCAACCCAGAATTGAAAGGGCTCTACAAGCTACAAAAATGCATGAAAACCAAAATTACAAAATCCACAAGGTAGTTTTGCGAGTACTTACCAGAGGTGCGTAATTGGTCGGGCACTGATGAATATGACTGAGCTTGAAATGATGCTTCCTAACTGGGACCACCATCTTCTCTGCCGAGCTCTCAGATTTACTATGGATAAAAGTGAAAATGAATAGTAAAAAGATAATTTTTGAGATATATATTGGTCTTTTGAGCTATTTAGGGGTTCCAAAACTCCTCCTAGGCAAATTAAACTCATTTTGTTCCCCTTCTAATCAATCAGGAACAAAATTGAAGTGATAAGTTTTGACAGGAAATTTAACAAGCCCACACGGAAAGATTTATCATTATGTCAGCAGTATAAAGGTCATCTCCGTTATCAAATCCCTGGTCTGTGATGCGAAAAATGAGCAAAGAAAAGGAGATACCTACAAGGAAAGTCTGGACATTCAAACCAGATTTAAGCAAGACTCTATTGAAGAAAATTCACAAGCTCACTTTTCCACACAAATAGCTTAGGTGCATTAAATCCCTTTTTCATGGCATGAACTCTTTTGCGAGAGCTCCTAAAAATGCAGAATTGCTCCATTTGTTCCAAAAATCTATCAAATTGCACATTTCATCATATATCTTGGTTCGACATCATTTTATCAGTCTCACCACTCACCTTTTAAGCGTGATTAACTTGGTACAAGTGTGTTTTCTCAAAAATACACCTTCATCTCTTCTCTTCTTCTAATCCATCCTTTCTTTCCCTACCCGTTCCTGCAAGTGATACAACCAAGGGATTTCATTTCTTTCCTTCGGTTTCATTCTTGAGGGGGCATGATCACACTATTAATCAATTCTTTCTCAAAAAAACATTAAAATGACTTCGTTATCAAACAACTAGGGGCATGACAGTTTCCTTGACTACATCAGATTTGTTGGATATAAAGCTTTGGTTCTCATAAGCTGTATATCTTGTGTTTCCTCATTTTAAAAAGATTCTTACTAAGCTCCTGGCAGCTTCATACTGACTTTTGGATGACAATCAAGTTTGGAATCAGTATTATCAATCTCTAAACAATAACCAAGTTTAAAATTGGTATCTTTAAGATCTTTTGCGTATTGACCTTTGGATGACAACCAAGTTCAAAGTCAATTCTATCAGTTTAGTTCAATAAAGTGTGATACTGATCTCATTAGGCATTTCATTCGATCATGAGTGAAATTCTCAATCTTTCTGAAGTCAAACATCAAAAACTTTTTTTGAATCAAATGCCTCTCTCGCACATCTATTTAAAGAGGGGCAAATGTAACCGCCTAAATTTGGTCTACTCTGACCATAGACCCTATTTTCCCTAAGTGTGATCATACCCCCAATTATGTTCAGACAACTCTTCAATCAACTGGCGTAATTCATTTGAATCAGATTTAATCTCCTAAGTGATCTAATCACTAAATTTTATTAATCACCTAAGCCAATCAAATCAAATCAAATCAATTCAAATTCATTCAAATCAAACATGGCTAAGGTAATTAATTTAAGATGAATTAAATAAATCCCTATTATATCAAATCACTTGCAAAGCCTATCTTCTAGCCTAAATTAATCTAATTAATTGACTATAGTCCTAATTAATTATCTAAAGCAATAAAAAGCTTAAATAATTAATATTCCTATTTTTGAATGAATATATTTAATATAATTCATTTCATTAATATTCCCCTAAACCCCAACCTAACCTACCTCAACCTCCTTGACCCTGGGTTCAAACCTATCCCAACCTATTCACCCCATGCTAGATCTAATCCTAATTCTAATCCCATTCTAATTGACCTCCTAATGATGTCACATTCCTAAAAATGTGATTAGGAACTCAACCCACTTGAGAAAGTGAACTTTCTCAAGCTTGACTCCCTCTAAGTCCACCTTCTCAAGCTTTCCTCTTACACCCTTCCCATGCTTCTTAAAGGCTCTCATTAATTCCTTATTAATGGAGATTCCTCAAGACCATGCCTCTTCAATGCCTTTGGCATTTATTTCTCTTACACCTCATTAATGGGTTTGGCAACTCCATTAATGACCCTTGTCCCCCCTCTCTCTCCTCATTTCTTCTATAAATAGGAGTTTTTGAGCACAAATAAGCCCATAATTTTAGAGTTAAAATGTATTGTTATGTTGTTTAGATCATTTTGGAACTTATATTGCATCTTAGATCTAATATTAGGCATTGTTATTATCTTCATTTTTAGAGTTAATATGCATGCTTCTTTTTCATTTAGACTAGTTTGATTCAAATCTTTCATGCTAGGTTGTATATGTCACTAGAAAAGGCATAATCTGAGTGCTATTATGTTGTTTTTTACACTCATCCTAGTTATAAAGCAATAGATCGATTTTAGTGGATTTCCATGCTTTACTAACCCTATTTTCACTAACATAATGATCTATTGAAGTGTTGTGTTCCAGGTAATAGGTGCACTATTTCACACACACATCTTCATCTTTTGGAACCTTAGAGAGGTTTTCACTAGAAGATGCGCCCTTTTTTTTTAATTTTTTGGAGTCAGATAGTGCCCTAGAGGGGTTTTCACTAGGAGATCCATGTCTTTCTTTTTATTTTTGTGGCTAAAGACCTCCTCTTCCCTAAAATATGTCTTTGGATCCAATTTGAAGACATGTGCTGAGTTATGCCCCCAATCTTACTATTTTTATGTTTCCCCTATGACTGTCAAGAGCATGTCCTTTCTTTGAAACTCATCGATATGTGCAACTCTTGGTTGGTCCTAGTCTATGAGTTTTGTCATGCCCAAAATTGCATGATAAAACGCAACATTTTTTTTGAAAGGGATACACTAAAGGGTTGGTGGTCCAATGTCACTGTTCGGGTTTGAGGGGAAATCATGAATGGGGTCAACATCCCCCATATACTGGATTTTCTAGGGTCAAGGATACTAAACAATTTCTATGCTTTCTAGGGTTAAATTATAAACTGTTACTAAACTCTCCTTACAAGATGGTTTTATCACTAAGTCCAGATCTAGACCTAAGTTAATCTAGTTTTCATCCTAATATTATTTTTACGTTGATCAATACATTGGCCACATGTGATGACCATGTAAGCATAACATTAGTGAGCTCAGCTCAATTCATACTCACCATAATTACTATAACTCACCTTATAGCTTACCATCCTGAGAAGAACCTAAATAGAAAAGAAACTTAAATCAATTTATTTAATGAATATATATCCTTTTAAAATTCATTAAATTAACATTTTTACTCTTGCTAACTAATCCATTTCTTAATTTAATACTCTATTTAAATTAGGGTTAAAATAAATCTCATTATTAAGTAAGAAATATTACTAAATAAATCTTTAATATATAGACTCCATTAAAGTTTATTTATTTAGTATTCCTTACTTTGCAAACAAAGACTATCCCGTTAATCTAAATCATTTATCATATAATAATATTTTAGCCTTAATAATTAAATTATTATAGTAATTCAACTCTTATTCTGAATAGATTTTAATCTAATATTATTAATTAAGGAACTCTGTTGATTTAATTGATTAATCATATTAATACTTTTTCACTTAGAAATTTCCATGGTTAAGATATACTTTGATATGGTAAAATTTAAATGTTTTCAAATTCTGTTATTAAATTTATCTATATATAAGAATATAAAAAAATTCTTCATTTCAAAAAAAACTATAAGATAAAAGTTTCCTGAATTTAATAAAATTATTCATTAAAATCCACTACTCTCTTTCATCAAATTTAATTTAAAATAATAAATCCTCTAAGCTTTGCTATACTCCAATTTACTAGACATTAATTCATTTCCTAATGAAAGAGTGACTATTAAAAGAATAAATTTTAACAATAATGCCTAAGATAAAAAAAAAATCATTTACACTAAAGTCCAAATCTAAGAAATAAACAATAATATCAAAATCCACTAACTCATCTTATTTAGGAAAAATCCCTAACCCTAATTTGAAATTAGGGTTAGGGTTCCCAATAAAGATAGCAAAAGAATGGTTAATCCATTTTTTCCTCCCCTCATATACTAGCTTGGTTGTGCCCTAACCGTAGGGAGTTATTAGATGTTATCTCTCCTCTCATCTTGAGAGAGATTGTTGGTTTGTAGGTCTGGTTATGAAGGAGGCAGTCATGGATGAGGATGCAAGAAAGCCACATATATACACAATATATATGTAAATGCACACAGTTCATTTCACATATATATTACGTATATACGCATCTAGAAAAGGAAAATGGATGCGTCTTGCTACAGTGGTGGTGATACTACAGGGAAGAGGCGGCACCATACTCGTCGACCGCGCGTAGTTATGCAAGACAAAGGGTAACATATGGGGTTAGGGTGAGCTTGGCTCCCACCCACCCGTGGTGGCACAACCACCCACAACTTAAGTCGTGGTGGTGTCAACCCCACGGGTGGGTGGGGAGCCGTGGCTAACCCTCCCTCTCTTCCCCGATACACAGTGGTGATAACCGCGGGGTGTGGGTTGGGCTACACCCAACCCCACCGCCTCCCTCATATTTTTTTTGTGAATTTTTTTTTTGTTAATATTTTTTTTAAATATGTTTTAGATTTTATATATATATATATATATATATATATATATATAGTCCTTTGTTTGTTGTTTTTAGATAGCAACAAAAAGAAAGAACCTATTACTCAAAACAATTCCTCTTCTTCTTTAATATACTTGTTCTAATGTATCTAAGAAGTCCAATAGTTTACTATAACTGAAAGCTTCTAGTTGTAAATTTTTATTTTTTTTTAAGAAATAAATTTACATCTGGATCTAGGATAGTTCATCTCATAACTACACATTATCTTAATGCTACAAAATTTCTTTAAGACTTGAAAGCTACAAAACAGAATGAATATTTGGTTTAAGGAATGCTACTGGTTAGTTTAGACATAGTCATATTTACTGCTTGCATGGTTAAAAATTATGACATTCTATGTAAAATATCATTAATAAAAAAAACTATTGGAAGATTTAGTTTATTCCTTATGTATACACATCTCATAAGTGTTACATGGTTTCATTTCTTCTTAAAGAACAGACACAAATTTGCACCAATATTTAAATAGATTTAAGTTCAAAGGGATAGAGACTTTTAATTTATACATCTTATTTTATAGTATATAGATTGATATGTAAAAAAAGAAAAAGAAAATAGAATTGTTGCAACACTGCATAACTCAGTTTACAAAAAAAATACATATTTGATTAAATAAGAATTATATTACATTCCTTTGAGGCCATGAAAATTAAAACCTTACTCATTATACAAAAATCAAATTAGAAAATTCACATTAAGGAATATTTACTTTAGGTGATAAATTTTAACAGTAGTATAGAAATGTGCTTTGCTACACATAACTTACAAATCTTTGTAATCTTCTTCTAGATAGATCATAAACAATAATACATAATAATCAATTTATAAAGGTTCAACCCTATGGCTTGAGAAGAAAAAATAAAATTCACAATCTCCTCTTATTTACCAAACTAATTTACTTCATTTCCAGCTTGAAACATAATCTACTAGGTAGAACAAACAACAACTAATCTGCAACAACACTAGTAATAGGAATATCCCATGGGAGCTCACCTCCCAACCTAGGCCTCTTAAGAGGCCATCCCCGAGCTAGGAGAAGCAAGAAGGGGCAAGGTGAAAAATCAAGCAACCATAGACAAAACTAAACAAGAAAACAACATAAACTCCCATCCAAGTTTTAAACACAATTGGGTGATATATGGACTCAATTTAGGGGTGAAGGTGGAAATACACAAGAAGGAGATTTCCAATAAAAATGCCTCACTTTACACAATAGATAAATTTCCTTCCCAAGGCTTAAAAATTTATTCCTAAGAGCTCCATACCCACAACTAATTCCCTTATCACCCCCATAAGAAATTTACAAAAGAATAGGATTGGCAAAATGGAGCCCATAACATCCATGACATCCCTCTTCTTTCCAAGAAGATACTCTCAACTAACATGGTTTCCCAACTATGCCCTTCACCCACAATTGAGTATCTCCTCCCTTTCAAGGGTAAGATAGGTCAATTCACTCCCATGCATAACAACAACAAAAGAAATAAAAGAACAAGAAATAATTTCTTTTCCAAAATAAAACATAATAGCTCAATCATAAATTGCACAAACATGAAGTATTTGACATAAGTAAAATTTAAACAAGATTTATAAAACAAACATGAGTGCAAGATAACCACATAAGGACATAGGATTACCAATCTTACTCCAAGAAATGGATGATTTTGTTGAGATGATCCTTTTAGTTCCTAGCCCTCCTTCTCTTGTCTCCTTTCAAATAGCCCCAATTTCCCAAACAAAACTACTAAGTCTCTCAAAATTGGAGAGTGGGAAATCAACCCCAACTCTCTCTCTCTCTCTCTCTCTCTCTCTCTCTCTCTCTCCTCAAAAAAAATATAGGCATGTTTCCCTCCTTCTAACATATGTCAACTTCATGCATGGAGGGAAATTCCACTATTGTGGAGAAGGTGAGGGTCCTTTCCCCTTCCGCCAATTTTCGCCACCATCCTAGAAGGGAAATTAAGAAGGCCTAGAAAAGAGGTTTTGGCACTCAAAACAATGAAAAATAACCCCTAACCCATAATACTACATAAAAAATAGAAAATGTTAACTCAAACTACCTCAAAGGACTCAATTTAACCCTTCAAAAACCCCTTTTAAGTTTGCATTCGAAATTCAAGAATTGTACTCATGACTTGGGTTATCAAGACAAACTTACCTCAGATGAAAACACTTCAACTAACCTAGGGTAAACTTCAACTTAAAAATCCACATAGGCATGCCATGTCACAACACATGTGTCAATTGACACTACATAAGAATCACACATTTACAACATGGCTTCCCAATAAAATAATTAGTAAAAAATAAAAGAAATTAATTTACAATCATGCAATATCACATTTACAACATTTATAACATTTACAATTAGGTTATTACCCTTTTAGGGCTAACCTTGGCTTCACAAGGATATTCACAATTTAGCCCAATCTTGTTTCCCTGATAGAAGCCATGGTTAGTCCTCTTGCACACTCGAACAAGGCATCAGTAGTCCAAGATCGAAAACACATATTCATGTTATTTTACATTACAATATATTCCTTTAATCAAAAATTTATACATCACTATTCAGAAATAGATCAAACATGGATATTTAACTGATAATTCCTATTACCATGGAAATTGCTTATCTAACCTACCAATATGAAGCATTTGTAAAATTTAAACCTAATTTTACATTTTCATGTCATCTGATCATATTGTGATATCAAATAAAAGTAGAAATAGTTAAATCATGGCAACAAGGACTGAGATTAATATATGTAAATACATATAATAATCATCAAAAAAGAGTCATCATATGATATCTATACTATAGAAGGTCCAAAATAAAATGTATCAAAACAAGTGTATCATCCAGACAAATATGATATAATAGTAGCAACTCTGAAATGGATGGTAGGGGTAGGACCTCACATCCTTTCCCTCTAGGCATGAAATTCCTCCTAGAGTTCATCAAAAAGGTTGGGGTAATCATATCTCATGCATGATTTATCCTCCCATGAGGCTGTGACCTCATCGTAGCAATCCCACTGGACCCTAACCTGGTCCAGCTCTCACCCTCGTAGGGCCAAAGTCCACTGAGATAAAATGCGGATGGGCTCCAGACCCAACTGCCCATCCACCTCCACCTATAAATAATCCCAAACAATAATGTGAGACTCATCACAGATATATTTCCTCAATACAGATATGTGGAATACATCGTGGATACGCGATAGGCTAGATGGCAGCGCTAGACAATAGGCAACCGGTCCTATCCTCTCCAAAATCTCAAAGGGTCCTACAAAATAGGGTGCAAGCTTAGAGCCCTTTCTGAAATGGATTAGACTCTTATGCAGACGCACCCTCAAAAATACCCTATCTCCAACCATGTAGTCTCTATCAGACCTCTTTGCATCTCCATACTTCTTCCATTTATCATGTGCCTCTTTGAGATGCTCCCTGATCAAAACAAACTTTTGTTTCATGTCCCTGACCAACTCTGGCCCAACTGAAACCCTATCCTCAATCCTATCCCAACTCAAAAGTGTCCAACACAACCTCCCATATAAGGCCTGGTACAGAGGCATACCTAGGGATGTGTGATGCCCATTATTGTAGGCAAACTCTGCTAAGTGAATGTACTCCTCCCATCTGGTCTAGTGATCCATAACATACATCTATAACATGTCCTCCAATACCTGATTAACTCTCTCAGTCTACCCATATGTCTCAGGGTGATAGGCTGTACTAAAATTGAGCCTAGTGCCCAATGTTGTCTATAATTCTCTCCAAAATAAAGAGGTAAAGAGAGAATCATGGTCTGATATGATCTTATGAGGAATGCCATGGAGCCTGGCAATTTTTCAAAAGAATACTTGAGCTACTGCAGGAGCTGTGAAAGTGGTGTGCATGGGTGAGAAGTGGGCAACTTTGGTCAACCTATCTACTATCACCATGATGACATCATGACAAAGAGAAGACATAACTAACCCAACAATAAAGTCCATGGAAATGATGTCACACTTCTACACCTATATCTCATGTGGATGAAGAAGTCCTCCTGGATGATTTTTCTCTTCCTTAATTCTCTAACACTCTAAATGTCTAGCCACAATACTAGCAATGTGCAACCTCATACCCGGCTAGTGGTAGATCTATCTTAGATCTACATGCAACTTCTTGACCCTAGGGTGTGCTGCATATGGTTCTCTATGAGCCTCAAGAATTATGAAGTCATGCAACCCACTGGGTATAGGGATGTATATGTGGCCCCTATGATAAAGAAGTCCATCAGATTCTACGTAGAATCCATCAAATCTCCCCTTAAGGGGTCCCTGATCTCGATCCAACCAAACATACTCTAAATAGAACTCATCCTCAAGCAAATGTTGAAGTATGTGATCCCTCAAAACCATACAAGTAGTCAAGAAGGAGAGTGTATGTTGCCTCCTACTCAAGGCATCTGCTACAGTGTTCTCCTTCCCTTTGATGTAGTGGACATCAAAATCATACTCACAAAGGAACTATGCCCACCTTCTCTATCAGCCATTAAGGTTAGGCTGGGTGAATATGTACTGGAGGCTCTAGTGATCTAAATGGAGCTCAAAATGATGTCCCAAAAGAAAGTGATGCCACCTCACTAAAGCATGAACTACTATAGCTAGCTCAAGGTCATGTGTAGGATAATTAAGCTCGTGAGTCTTGAGTTTTCTTGACTCATAGGAAATGGCTCATCTATCCAGCATAAGGACTACTCCAAGTCCATCTAAGGATGCGTCTGTGCATACCATAAAGTCCGCTGAAGGATATGTATGTGATAAAAACCTACCTGCAAGGAACAACACTAGAACATGCAAACATTAGGATTAGTCATCAAAATAACAAGATTCAAATAAGGGTTAGCATATTCAAATGAAATCCTAAACCAAGTGTTTAAACTAAAACAAGTGTCTAAACCACAACCTCCGATGAGCTTGAACAAGGGCACCCAAGGCCTTGTTGATGTGCTCTTAGAGATAAATGTGGGTGTGCTCTCCCAACACAATACTAAATCCCACTATTTGATTGAAAATGCAAGC
>MU228240.1:118643-129019 GCA_018584345.1 Thuja plicata
AGAGGGAAGTCCAAAAGTTTACTATAACTGAAAGCTTCTAGTTGTAAATCTTTTTTTTTTAATTTACATCTTGATCAAGGATAGTTCATCTTATAACTACTCATTGTCTCAATAGTACAAAATTTCTTTAAGACTGGAAATCTACAGAACAAAATGAATATTTGATTTAAACAATGCTACTAGTTAGTTTAGACATAGTCATATTTACTACTTGCATGGTTAAAAATTAAGACATTTTGTGTAAAATATCATTAATAAAAAAAAATATAAGAAGATTCTGTTTATTCCTTATGTATACATATCTCATAAGTGTTACATGGTTTCATTTCTTCTTAAAGAACAGACACAGATTTGCACCAATCTTTAAATAGATTTAAGTTCAAAGGGATAGAGGCTTTTAATTTGTACATCTTATTTTACAGTATATAGATTGATATGTAAAAAAAATAAAATAGAATTGTTGCAACACTGCATAACTCAGTTTACAAAAAAAATAATGATTTGATTAAAAAAGAATTATATTACATTCCTTTGAGGACATGAAATTAAAACCTTACTCATTATACAAAAATCAGATTAGAAAATTCACATTAAGGAATATTTACTTTAGGTAATAAATTTTAATAGTAGTGCAGAAATGTGCTTTACTACACATAATTTACAAATCTCTGTAATCTTCTTCTACACAGTTCATAAACAATAATCCAGAATAATCAATTTATCAAGGTTTAGCCCTATAGCTTGAGAAGAACAAATAAAATTCACAATCTCCTCTTATTTACCAAACTGATTTACTTCATTTCCATCTTGAAACATAATCTACTAGGTAGAACAAACAACAACTAATCTACAACAACACTAATAATAGGAATATCCCATGGGAGCTCACCTCCCAACCTAGGCCTCTTAAGAGGCCACCCCCGAGCTAGGGGAAAAAAGAAGGGGCAGGGTGAAAAATCAAGCAACCATACACAAAACTGAACAAGAAAACAACATAAACTCCCATCCAAGTCGTAAACACAATTGGTTCATATATGGACTCAATTTAGGGGTGAAGGTGGAAATACACAAGAAGGAGATTGCCAAGAAAAATGCTTCACTTTGCACAATAGATAACTACCTTCCCAAGGCTTAAAAATTTATTCCCAAGAGCTCCATACCGACAACCAATTTCCTTATCACCTCCATAAGAAATTTACAAAAGAATAGCATTGGCAACATGGAGCCCATAACATCCATGACATCCCTCTTCTTCCCAAGAAGAGACTCTCAACTAACATGGTTTCCCAACTATTCCCTTCACCCAAAATTGACTATCTCCTCCCTCCCAAGGGTAAGATAGGTCAATTCACTCTCATGCATAACAACAATAAAAGCAATAAAAGAACAATAAAAAATTTCTTTCCCAAAATAAAACATAATAGCTCAGCCATAAATTGCACAAACATAAAGTATTTGACATAAGTAAAATTTCAACAAGATTTATAAAACAAACATGAGTGCAAGATAACCACATAATTACATAGGAGTACCAACCTTACTCCAAGCAATGGATGATTTTGTTGAGATGATCATTTTAGTTCCTATCCCTCCTTCTCTTGTCTCCTTTCAACTAGCCCCAATTTCGCAAATAAAACTACTAAGTCTCCCAAAATTGGAGAGTGGGAAATCAACCCCAACTCTCCTCTCTCTTTCCCCTAAAAGGCTCTCTCTCTCTTTCTCTCTCTCTCTCTCTCTCTCTCTCTCTCTCTCTCTCTCTATAAAAATAGAGGCATGTGTCCTTCCTTCTAACATTTGTCAACTTCAAGCATGGAGGAAAATTCCACTATCTTGGAGAAGGTGAGGGTTCTTTCCCCTTCCCCCAATTTTCACCACTATCCTAGAAAGGCCTAGAAAAGAGGTGTTAGCACTCAAAAAAATGAAAAAAACCCCTAACTCAAAATACTACATAAAAAATAGAAAATGTTAACTCAAATTACCTCAAAGGACTCAATTTAACCCTTCAAAAACCCCTTTTAAGTTTGCATTTGAAATTCAAGAATTGTACTCATGACTTGGGTTATCAAGGAAAACTTACCTCACATGGTAACACTTCAACTAACCTAGGGTAAAATTCAACTTAAAAATCCACATAGGCATTCCATGTCACAACACATGTGTCAATTGACACTTAATAACCACCACACATTTACAACATGGCTTTCCTATAAAAAAATTAGTAAAAAATAAAAGAAATTAATTTACAATCATGCAATATCATATTTACAACATTTATAACATTTACAATTAGGTTATCACCCTTTTAGGCCTAACCTTGGCTTCACAAGGATATTCACAATTTAGCCCAATCTTGTTTCTCTGATAGAAACCATGGTTATTCCTCCTGCACACTCAAACAAGGCATCAGTAGTCCAAGACTGAAAACACATATTCATGTTATTTCACATTACAATATACTCCTTTAATCAAAAATTTATACATCACTATTCAGAACTAGATCAAACATGGATATTTAACTAATAATTTTCATTACCATGGAAATTTCTTATCTAACCTACCAATATGAATCATTTGCATAATTTAAACCAAATTTTACATTTTCATGTCATATGATTATATTTCGATATTGAATAAAAGTAGAAATAATTAAATCATGGCAACAAGGACTGAGAATCATATATGTAAATACATCTAAGCATCATCAAATCAGAGTCATCATATGATATCTATACTATAGAAGGTCCAAAATGAAATGTATCAAAACAAGTGTATCATCCAAACAAATATGATATAACAGTAACAGCTCTGAAATGGATGGTCGGGGTAGGACCTCACAAGTTTGAGGTGAATGTGTGGAAGGTCGATGAAATTTATGGAGAGTTAGTGAAGGATAGTATTTCCTAGGAATGTTTCATCATCAAGGATATCATCATAGGATCTCTTAACTTTCTCTTTGGGGATGTCTTCGACTTCAATGATTTCACCGAGGGTATTACAATAGGTATAGTTGTTTGTATTAGTTCCCCGAGTTGTGTCTAGGATAAAACCTAGGCCTTGGTTTCTAGGTAGTTAGTGAGGCTTAATGGGAGCCCACATACCACTCTCTTTACGGCCTAAACTACCTCCTTCATAGTTCCATCATCTGATTTCCATCTTGTGATATTTAGGGTACATCTCTTTAAAGTAACCAAGGAGTCCATTGTCACAAGGACGTGCATCTCTATATAACCATTTGTTGATATCTAGCTCCATTTCTTGGTTGTTTATAATTTCATAGGAGAGGAATGGGGAAGAACCTATTTCCATAGGCTTTGGCTCCCTCTTTTCTGATGGACTTTGATGGGACGTATGTCCCTGAGCCTATTGGTCTAATGATAGGGCCCCTACCGCAATTTCATCTCATATGTTATATTATCCACAACCCCTATTGTTTCTCTTGAAAGCGGAAAGGGTAGATGCAAGAATAGTTTCTAGATCTGAGTGAGTTTTGGAGGAACTAGTGATGGAAGTGCCAATATCAATCCCCAAGCAATGATTTGAGTGTGGAAAAGAAGCTTCCAATGCATGAAAGTATATGATGGGTTGGGGGTCAGTGTAGATAGTGACTTTAGAGATATTGTGTGTAAATTTGATGCATTGGTGAAATTTGGAAGGAACATCTTTCATAGAATAGACTACAGTTGTCCAAGGAGGATGTTGTATGGGATGTCAAGATCAAAAGCATGGAATATTGTATCCTTACTGCAGGGCCCACCTAGATGGGCAATGAGATGGTACCTTTAGAGGTGCACTCAAGATTGTCATAGGATTTCATAGTAATGACCTCATTTGTTATGTATTCTTTAGTGTACCCCACCTTATTTATGAATTTCAATGTGTGCAAATTGAGGGTTGAACCATTATCTATCATCTCCTATTTAACTATAAAATCATTAGCCATGACGGCGATGTGGAGTAGGAGGATATGGTTTGGATCCACTAATGGCATGTTAGAGGGTTTGAAGGAGAGGCTACAAGATGGTGATAAGTAGCCTACTAGGACTTGAAATTATGTTTGGTCAATGTAATTGGGTACACATGACTTTTATAAGTCTTTATTAAGGATCTCCTTATGGATGGGTGAGGTAAAGAGGAGATCAAAAATGGATATTTGTGTGGGTGTATTCCCAAGGTATTCCAAGAGGTTATATTGTGCACCAGAAGATGAAGCAGTAGTGGTACTCACAATAGATATTCTTCCCTGACGAGTGGTAATTGCACATTGAATTTTTTCTCCCTTGACATGGATTAAATTAACTAAGGGATCAACTTGGGAGATGCAACCAAAAAAATTATCATAATTGATATAGGGAGTTGTGTAATATTTTTCGTTGGCATGATCCCCCTATTTTCCTTTTCCTTGGTTCTAGGTTGGATTGGGATTAGTAGGTCCCTTTCTAGTGTTGTGTTGAGGAAACACATTTTGGTATATTTGGAGTTTTACATTAGATGAGGTCTATTCTCAAGGATCCACTATGATTTCCTCTCGATCTATGAGATTGTGTATGTAATGATTTAGTTTCATACACTTCAGAGTGGTGTTTCCCTTAACACAGTGGTAATCAGAGTACTCATTCTCTTTATACCAAGAAGGTCTATGAGTAGACTCATCAAATGGTTGAGTCTATGGGTACACAATCAAATTGGTCTTAACCATTCTATAGATGACATATAGGGGTTCACCAATAGGGGTGAATGTGTGCCTTTTGATATTATAGAGTTGAGGTTTAGATTTTCACTGAGTGATTGATATAGCATTTGTTTGATTGGCCATCGATTGGCAGACAGGAAGTTGTGGTGGCTTTAGTCTAGCCACAACTATATGGACATGCTTGGTGTTTATGACACCATTAGTCACAACATTTTTATTGTTTTTCCAATATCATGAACAGTCATTATTGAGTCTTTCATGTTGTGTTTCCTTACAATGATTGATAGTACCATCATCCAAAAGGCCCTTCTTGAGGTCCATTCCCTTTCCTTGAATCTCTTGGTAGGTTTGTAGAAAATTCATGCGCATATGATCGACCAACTTGGGATGTATATTTTTTATGAATATATTTGTCAAATTTTTTTCATGGGGTTGATATGATATCCTTGTAGTAAGGCCTTTCCATCTCTAGAGGTAATTTGCTAATCTTTTTCCATCCTTCTATTTGGAATTACAAAGATCAAGGAGAGAGAGTTCTCTCTCAATATTATGCACATAGTGTGCCACAAATTTCTCAGATAGTTTTGAAAATGTTGAGATTTTACCATAGGGGATTTTTTAAAACCATTCAAATGGTTCTCCCTATAATCTCTTCAGAAAGAGGCATATGAGATAGTTGTCATTGTAAGAAACTTCTTGGCAAGCCATGTAAAATTATTTAACATGACTGACAGGATCTCTCTTCCCCCTATATTTGTAAAATTGGGGAGTTTCAAAGTGCTTGGGGAAGGGAATTGATTTGATGGATTGGTCAAATGGATAGGGACATACTTCCTCAAACTTGAAGGTCTTTCTTTCAGTTTCTATACAAATCTATTTAAGAGTGTTCTTTATTTCTTCCCATTTTGAGTTGATAGGCGGTGGGGTGGGTATCTCCATTACATTGGTCTTGGTGCTTGATATGGGTCAAATCATGATGGGAAATATGAAGGATTTTGAGGGGGGTATTGAGGAGTATGATACAAAGATTGACAGGTTGCATTACCGGGTTGTGATGGAGGTAGAAACTACTGTTGTTGGGTGTAATACTGCTGGTAGAGTAGAGGTAAATGTTTTTTGCAGTTATGAAGGTTGTTGGTAGAAGGATTGTGTTTGTTGTGTAGTTTGGTAAGTAGGGCAAGCGTAGGGATGACCTACATAGGTTGGTTGTGTGTTAGTGACACCATAAGATGGATAAATGCCTTGTGCATTCATACCTCTAGAGAGGGAGAAAGGTAGTTGATGTGTGTGGAAGTAATCAGTTGTTGGGGAGGTGGTCTAGTTTGCATTTCTATGGATGGAGGCATGACCAGGTAATTGGTGAATGTTGGTTGTTGAGGTTGGGTTGGTTGTGTTGTGGATTGTGTGGTATAAAAGCGGTTAAAAAATTGTTGTTGTACTTGGGAGGTAGAAGGGTTCATGATGTGTTAATGCATAGGAACTCCAAGGGATTGTAAAGATTCATGGGAATAGTTCCAACTGGATGATGGGGATACTTATGTGGTTTGAGTGCCTTGAGAGGATTTTCAAGAAGTGGGTGCATTGAGTTGCATTTGGATGTTAAGTTGTAGGTGGGGTGACAAAGCACTTTTTGATGGTACTTCTTATTGGGCATGGAATGTAGGACCTTGAGGGAATAAAGGTTGGTTAAAGGATCCTATGGGTGGCATTCATGTGGTGAATTGCAGATGGTGTTGTTGTGGTTCAAGAATGGGGGAGGAAATGATGTTGGCACTGAGGTAGCTATGGTTTTTGTAGCTAGTGGTTGTGTGATAATTGTTTGGGTAGAAAAAGGATGGGTAGAGACTAATTGGGTAATAGTAGGATGTGCATATTGGGTAGTGTCATTTTGGGTTGGTTGGGATGCTGGAGGTGGAAAAGGATTAGAGGATGAAGCCCCCATAATGGAGAGGGAGGTTGATTGTTTTGTAGTGTGCACTATGGGTTGGGTGGTGTTTGGTTGGAGTAAATGGGGTATAACTAAGGTGATTTAGGATGGTCTAAGGAATGGATCAATGATTTATACCACCAAAGGCTGAAACATGTTTCCTAGAATGTGTATGGGACATGCTATATTGGATGGTAGAAGACTAGGTGGAATGGGGTACGCTCACATTGAAAGTTAGCAAGGATGGTAGTGTGGTTTTGGCCTATGATGGAACTGACCATACGTTCATGTCTAGGATGACTCATGAAAGCTTCCATAGATTTGGGGGTAGGGACCTCCTCTAGATCAACCCATATATGTTTGATTTGTATATTCACTCAGGGGTCAAAGGATACCATGGTGATGCAAAGCCCTTCTTACTTGCAATATTATGAACCCTAGCATGCTACTACTCTCAAGGGGATGGTGTTTACAAGACAAGGCTTCACATACTAAGTTAAATCCACACCAACATCCCAATGACACACTTCAACAATTGTTAGTGATCCCTATTCAACAACTCCATTCATTCAAAAGATCCAAGGGCTTGGTTAGACACCAACTCATTCTAAAATGTCCCTTCTACAAACATGAATCCACTCTCCATGGATTTCATCCCAAAATGACCCCAAAAACACAACTTATGCATTAGAAAAGGTCTTGCAAAGTAACTAAGGGTATTTGTTTAACTAAGGCCTATTTAGGCTTGTAGCCCTACCATGCTGGTTTTTGGGGCACAACTTCAAATTCCCTAAAAGAATATACAAAAAAAATGTGATATCCTGTCACCCTTTATTGAATTACACAATCTCCTGGAAGGGATTATTTTTACCTTGACAAATGGGGTTTCAAACACACAAGAGACTTGAGGCCTAATAGGAAATTAGGCCTTGGTTTACAAAGGGACCACCAAATTCATCTATCTCTTCAAACCAATGATCTTACCTTCAAGGGATATCCAAAACACTTTCAAATCCAAAGGTATATCCTTTGTTTCAACACCCATCTCTTAAAATAAGAAACATCTTCATATCACAGTAGGTACCCACATACAAATGTCTACCGAGCACATCAGATTTCCATTTGACCCCTACACTTCCACACTCATGACTTAGGAATAATAAAATAAATACTCCTAAATTTCATTCTATATACATTCATCAATTTATGATGGTGTAAGTACAAGTTAGAGCCATTTGAAGGCCAAACCCTTATTTCAGAGGTTTTCTCAGGCATACACAGTCTACTGAATTCAAAATTTAAATGATTTTTAGTCTTGATGGTCTCACAACTTCAAACTAACTTAGAATGACAGATAATAGAATTTAGAAAGTTCCAAAATCATTCATAGGTCTTTCCCAATCCGTACATGCTCAGAAACATCACATATGCATGAAATTTGCATTAATTTTATTGCTTACAAATTCTATAGTCCATACAATCATCCCCCAACCATTAAAAAATATTATTTGGAATACATATACATTAATCCAATGATTCATAACCACCTTTTGAAAATTATAATCGTTGGGAGGAAATTTTCACTTTTCACAAATTCTAGGAAAGTTGTATTTCCTTCACAACTAAACCCTACTTGACATAGGGTTGGAAAAAAATTATTGAAAACATAAAAATAACTCCTAAAGGACTCTAAATCCCTAAGGAATCATCACTACTTCCCCTTGGCTCATATTCCCATGGTGGTTTATAATGCACCTATCCATGACATAGAGTTACAAAGTAGGTAACACTTATTAAAAATATTGCGAAAATGAAAACTTAACACAAAAGAGGACATTTAAAATGTCCCATATCCTATCCTTCATCATCCTGATTAGAGATGGGTGTTCCTGCACCACATGACCTATGTGTGATTAACTGTTGGGTTGGACGAACCCATGGCAAGATTAGAGTCCATATCCTTCCTCTACTTTGATCAAGTTTTAGGTGGCATGAAATGTATTCTCTAAGGGGATGCAAGACATTACTAGGGTTTCCTAAGGATTATGTGCAAGGTTTCTAGAGATCTAAGAATGATAAATATGCAATAATTAGGATTTATTCTTAAGGAGGGTGGTTGTGATGCAAAATGATAAGGGTATCCTAAGGACCTAAAGGATAACTTAGTGTCAAAATACTATGAGTTGCATTCCTTGATGTAAGTGTTTTCAATCAAGATTGTGCCTATAGAGAGGCGATGGATCTAGTTATCATGTTGAAACATGGAAACAATATCAATGGTGTGAATACTCCTTGAAATTAAATCTTTGGGATTACAAGGCTGGTTCCTTATTGATATTCACTTAAAACTTAAAGATTTGACCTTGAAAAAGGGGAAGAAATATTGCTAGTGAAATAAAATTCCTATGAACTAAATAATGATGCACCTAATGAATATCAATATGACATGTAACTATAAATCTTCACAAAAACCTCCTAGAGACTTACAGATTTCTCACAACCTCAATTAGATAAGACATGCAAAATAATTTACTATGACAAGACTCAATACCCAACACCTTGAAAGGAAAACAATAAAGGTTTCTCAACCTTCAACATACAAATGGAGACATAATCACAAACCTACATGTAAACTATCCAAATTTTGCATCAACATACTGAAAAGAGTCTGATAAATAAAGGAATTGATCAAAATATTTCTCCAAGTACCCATAATAAAGAAATTCACACAAAAATTGGGAAGGAAAACCTATAATATTTATTCAATAATTACAGAAGATGTGCTACTAATCATGGAAAAATTTCTCAATACAATAATGCTCTAATTTTTAATTTGCAAAAAAGGGAAAGAAGGAAAAGCCTCTCTAAACAAAATTTGTCCTTAAAAGCATCAACTTCCAAATAAAAAATTGTTGGGATTAATGGGAAGTAGTACTGAGAGGAGGGGGGTGAATCAGTACCTCTAAAACTTTTAACACTTTTCACCTTTCATCTTTAGTAATCAATATTTACTGTATTACCAACCATATATGATTTTCTTTCTTATGCATATAGTATTAATTCATAAACTTTATTGTATGCAACATTCATAGAAACATTCATGAAAGTAATATACACATAACACAAGATATGATATGGCAGAAAACTCCTGTTAGGAAGTAAAAACTACGGTGGGGATGGCACCCATAAAACTTCACTATCTGTAGAATAGAGGAGCCAGTATAGCTTACAATTGCTCAATTCTGATGATCTACCCCATTAGGAGTATTAATGTGGAGACATGTTAGGATCTACTCTATTAAGAGCTTTTAGCAACACTAATGAAGTGTGCACTTGGTTAAGAGATTTACAATAGGATTGTTAAGTCCACCTTCCTTGAAAGGATTTCTTAAGTGTACCCCACTTGTTAGAATGTGTACAATATGTTTGACTTTATTGTATGCAATCTATAATTTCTAATTATAGATCCTTTAAAGCTCACAGAATATGAATATCACCTATACTGATTGATTAATACCTTTTCCAGCTCATTGGTAGCCTGTGTTCTATTCTTGACAATTGATTTGATCTTTGTCTGTGTTGTTGCATGAATTCTCTCATTTGATCCTTAGATGATCTCAGTGGCTACAATCTGTATGTGATGAAAACCTACCTGCAAGAGACAACACTAAAACATGCAAACATTAGGATTAGCCAATAAAACCATAAGATTCAATAAGGGTTAGCATGTTAAAAATGAAATCTCAAAGCAAGAGTTTA
>MU228240.1:131816-146523 GCA_018584345.1 Thuja plicata
TAGTTAAGCGCGCTCGAGCTGGAGTAGTACTAGGATGGGTGACCTCTCGGGAAGTCCCGGTGCTTCACCTCTGTGAGCATCACCTAGATCCAATGAGTGCTAAGTGTTCCATTCATTCTCATGAGAGATGGGTTCATGTGAACCACTACTCATGAATTATGGGTCAATGAGTTTGACTCAAAAACTACACAGTTGAATCCTGATAGCATTATCACAATGGGTCTACTATGCTAACCAATTTAGAAAGCTTCACCTTTTGTAGTGCCACTTCTTGGCTTATCTTTTTAGCTAACTTGAATTCATACTTCTTTTCAAGTCTAGCCTCTGTAGCCTTGTCAACATCTATGTTTTGACGATTTACTGAAGGATTTCTCGTGCAACTTCAAGTAACTTTTCTTGCTTGGTGGATTTTCTCAACTTGTCCTATATGGATTTCCTTTAAAAAAGTCTTGCATACTTTGTTAACTTAGTAGGATCCCATGTTCTAGGATCACATACCAGAATCTGAATGATTTCATCCAGAGTGACTGGATTCTTATTCTTTCTCTTCTTCTTCCTTGAGATTTGAGTAGAAGCAGATGTATGAACTACCATTGCTAGTTCATTTGTCTTCTTTGAGGCATTCGGTGAAGGCTTTGTAGATGAATCTTCTTATGTTTTATACTTGGGGTTCACTTGTCAGTTTGGTGAAGATGTCTCTCCATCAACCTTGGGTGTTTCTACAAATTTCTCTTCTATTTTCTTTTCCTGTTCATTTGTCTTTGCTTCTTCACTCTTTTCTTTCTGCTTGTCATCTTTTACTTTTTTATCATCTTCTTTATTCTGATCAGTAGACTTGTCTTTTTGATCATAGGTTGCATCTTGTTCTGTAGTTGTATCATTTGGTTCATCTATTGTGTCTTTTTTTCCGCATCACCCTTGTCCTCGAGTATGCTTGTATCTACTACATTTGATTCTTCATTTCCTTCTAGCAGATTGATGGCCTTCATCAATACTGGCATGTTATTATGTATGCCCACTTGTGCTACATCTAGAAGTGTGTCTTGCTCATCAGTTTGATCCTGTTGAGTAGTGACATCTTCATCTTTTTTGTATTTGATATGTAGGGTCCAGTCGTGTGATGTCTATAATGGAAGTATTTGGCCATATTTCATTAGAAACATCCATGTTTTTATTTCATTGGGTCTCCAATTCTTATTGCTTGGTTTGATCCTTAAGAGATATGAAAATCACATCATCTTCTTTCTGTGGATCTTTATTTGAATCATAATCAGTGATGTATTGAATGTCAAGATCATCCATGACTTGGTCTAATTCAATGGGCTCATTATTATCTACATTATCCAAAGCAATGTGCTTAGGACTTGCATTATCTTTCTGCTCCTCTACATGAGGTGTGTTGGTGAGAAGTAATTGATTCTCACAACTTGTTGATTCTACAAGTAGATCTAGGATTTGTTTCCATTTGGCCCCGATCATGTTGTCTAGCTCTATAAACTTATCCTCTAGTACTTTGTAAGCTCTTATCTTTGCTACAAATTTACTTGAGTTCTTTTTCATTATTTCTTTGATCTCTTCCATTTTTTATTCGGGAGGCATGAGTGTGAAAAGTACCCTCTCCCTTGCTTCCTTTTCTATGTGTAGAGCATATGACCATTATTGTGAAATTCTGTCACCCAATTTTTTGGGTATTTGGCCTATAAATTCTATGGGTACATATTTGAACTTGACCATTGCCCTAATTATTGCATCTTGTATTTTGTGTTGGTCCTCTGGTTCAAGTTTTTTCCACTGTCTAATTTTCCTATCACTCAATGTACCGGTAGTAGCAATTGAATTGGCAATTTCATCCATAATTCTAGGGGCTGAGATTTTCTTCTCTACATCAGGCTCATCCTCTTTTGAATCTTCTATGTCAGCTTTTGTCTTGACTAGTCTTTTTCTCCTTTTTGTAGGTGTTTGTTTCTTAGTTTTCTTCTCTATTTGTTGCTTCCTCTTATAGGTCCTTACTTGACCTTTCTTTAGAGGTGTAGTGGCTTTTATAGTTTGAATTCTTGTTCTCTAAGCCACTATGGTTCTTGGTTTCTTTGTAGGAGGTGGAGGTGTGTCAAATTTAGTGGCCTCAAAATTTGATTCTTGCTCATGTTGCTCTTTATCAATGGTACCCTGTTCCTTGGTTTCCTCTGTTTGGTCTTTCTCCTCCTTATTAACCGACAGAATCTTTTCAAGGTTCTTTACCATTTTATTCTTCTTGTTGATATTCTTCTTGATGACTAGGCTTGTTTTTATCTTAGACTTAGCCTCTTCATAAGTTCCAAATCTTGGTTGTTTACTATCAAGTGTCTGATTTATCAATGCATCAATAGCATTTGTAGCTTGATCTATGTTAATATTTCTTCTATCATCAATAGCTAGATCTCTTTCTTGTTCATCTTGCCTTGCATTGTTCATGACATCAATCATTCTTACCATCTGTGTCTCTTGACCAATTTATAGAGATTTGACTTGTCCAACTAGATGTAGATTGATCTCAGTTAGGCTTGTGATGCTTTCTTCTGATGTATTTGATGCCTTTCTTGTATTTGATCCTGAAGAATCAAATAAATCTGGAATCTCTTCCTCAACATAATCTATCTCATTATAACAAGAAGCTATATTCTTTCTTTCATCTAGCAGCTATCTCATACTAATTCTAGCTTCTTTATATTGTTCATAGAACATCTGAATTTCAAGCTTTTTATTCTCAATATTTTTATCAAGTTTGTACTTCTCCATTGTATGATCTTTTCTCTTAAGACTTTAAGCTTTCCAAGAATAGACTTATCTTTGATGCCAATTATTGGGATTAATGGAAAGTGGTACTAAGAGGGGAGGGGTGAATCAATACCTCTAAAACTTTTAACACTTTTCACCTTTCATCATTAGTAATCAATATTTACTGTATTACCAACCATATCTGATGTTCTTTCTTGTGCATGTATTATTAATTCATAAACTTAATTGTATGCAACATTCATGAAAGTAATAGACACATAACACAAGATATGATATCACAGAAAACTCCTTTTAGGAAGTAAAAATTGTGGTGGGGATGGCACCCACAAAACTTCACTATCTGCAGAATGGAAGGGAGCCGGTAAAGGCTTACAATTGATCACTTATGATGATCTACCCTGTTAGGAGTATTGATGTGGAGACCTATTAGGATCTACTCTATTAAGAGTTTTTAGAAACACTAATGAAGTGTGCACTCGGTTAAGAGATTTAAAATAGGACTGTTAAGTCCACCTTCCTTGAAAGGATTTCTTAAGTGTACCCCACTTGTTATAATGTGTATAATATGTTTGACTTGACTGTATACAATCTATAATTTCTGATTACAGATCCTTTAAATCTCACATAATATGAATATCATCTATAGTGATTGATTAATACCTTTTCCTGCTTGTCGATAGCCTGTGTTCTATTCTTGACAACTGATTTGATCTTTGTCTGTGTTATTGCATGAATTCTCTCATCTAATCCTTATATTCTCCTATTGGCTACAATCATCATCAAATAACATGTTCATAATTGATTGAGCATCTATTTATTCAAGTATTTGACCTATTTTAGAATCACGCATTACAATGTTAACTGTAGATCCAAGGTATACAACTTGACCTTGATCCTTTAGTTTGCATGTTTTAAAATAGTTAGACTGATAAAAAAAAATAATTACATTTCTTTCTCTGCGCATAATGGATTTAAAACAAATCAAGAAGCTAAATATAAAACTTCAGTGATTTATCTGATGTGGAAAGTCAGATCCACTTTTTGCGGGATGTAATTGATTGTCAGTTCTTGATCATCAGTGTGAACTGAAAGTCTATCAGTGTTCCTTCATTGAACTAATTTTCGGGTTCTCTTCATCTATCAGGTTCCACTCTTGACTATTTTGTCGAGTTGCACTGTTGGTTACTCATCAGGTTTCTTTGTCCTTTTTGTCATCAGGTAACATTGAATAGTGTTTGTCGGGATGCTTTGTACTTGGTAGTATCAATAACCTTGGCGTCAGGTAGTGTTGTTCCTTGTCTGTCGGTGTAGTATAAACTGATGGTGTTCATCATGTTTTTCCTTGTATATACTAATGGAAAAATATAATGTCTTAAAAAATAAGGTGAATTGAACATTAACTAGATTGAATTGATCAAGAACTGATTCTTATATAACTAAAGTAGAACTGAAGTACTGTCATTTTATCTCTGGAAGATATCAATAATCATAAAAAAATAAGAGGTCAAACTGGAAGAAAAAGGAAGATAGCTACCTCAAAGGCCCCCTTTACTAATAAACAACTCAAATAGGCCCCAAAACTATTGTCAAACTATCACTAAACTCTAAAAATAGGCCTCAAATCCATATCTTTAATGAATTATGCAAAATAGAGGATGAAATTGTTAGGAATAACAGTCCACCAACACAACTAAGAGGGGGGGTGAATCATTTGTGACAAAAATTATTAAACATAAAACATTATAAACCAAAAATTTAATGCAAATGATAACACGCTAAATGCAACACCATAAAATAATCCTTTTTTGTCAAGGAATCCTTGTTAAAGGTAAAACCCCGGTGGGAATTAGCACCCACAAATAATGTAATTAGAGTATAGTATCCATGCTAAGAGATTTAGCCATGTTAGGAGCTTATTAATGCATTATTGTACATAGTCCCTTTTAACAGATAGACCCTATTAGGAGTCAAGATTAATAATAGGCACACTTCCTAGGTGCAGTGCCTAAAGATGGTTAAATCTACCCTTGGGACCTACTGTATACAAGTGTATATAAGAAATATACAATCCAGTGAACTGTCTGATAGAAACTATCTTTTTTTATGATTTCCAATGAAGTCTCTTAATCACATTCTCTTCACATCAAGAAGACTTTGCATAAACAAGCTTGTAGCTACCACACTTTTCTATTACCACACTTTCATAAAGAAAAACAACCTTTCTTTTATATAGATTTACAATAAGAAAATAGGTCGGCCAATTAAGACTTCCCTAATGTACAAATAATTACTTAACCCCTTGCTAAGATACACATAGTGCCTATAAAAAGTAAACATCAATTATAATTCATTAAATATAATCCAAGATATGTAATCCATGCTCGCACTCCGCAATACATGCTACATCTCTAAAGTCGGTCACAAGTAGGTCTTCTCCAGAGTACCCACCACAACTAACCTCACCAAGATTCCTACAACCCAATAATTATAAAAACATTCATCAACATGTCTCTTTACATTCCTCAAGATTGCATATCATGAATCCTTATCACACACAAGTTATCTTCAAAACATCGAGACTAACTCTGGAAAAGATCACTATCATAGTCTAGTACCCAGTCTTCGCTAAAACATTTGTAACTCACTCCATCAAAAATATTAAGCCATGTGGAATTATAAATAATATCATAACACATTCCTATACACATCACCATCTTCACTCATTTTGAAAATATCATACAATACCCATACACTTTTGTCAATCATCAAGAAACAATAATAACTAGTCTTTTCTTCCTTCATAGAAACATATGTTGATATCATTTACAAAACATTAATGCCAACAACAAAAACAAAAACCAATTCCAATAATCTCCCTCTTTGGTATTGATGGAAATATATAGAAAAATCCATCAGCCCAAAAGTACTCACTCTTAATACAATCTTCTGAATATCTTCAATACAACTTTCTCTAACATAGTAGGGATTTTCACATAGAATCTCTCCCCTTTAAAAAAAATGGAAAAGGGTGCCATAACTCTTCTTTAGAAATGTAGATTTTTCAAATCTTCATGTCTTTAATAACTAGGTGCAAACTCACTCAAATGTGTTCTACAATGTTCCTGCAATCACTCCCCCTGAGGATTAGAGCCATACATCAAGTCTAGAAAATGATATAGCTCTAAAAGCCACTGGATTTATGCATGTCTGCATAAATTTAGTTCTTGCAAGGAGGGGATCTCACTCCAAGCATACCTCTGAGATAATCAAAGGAATCCTTTGGAAAAGGTTTTGTAAATATATTTTTAATATGTTCCTTTGTGCTGATATACTCGAATCTAATCTCCTTTTCTGCAACCTTCTCTCTCAAGAAATGATACTTTATGGAAATATGTTTAGTCTTTGAATGCATTACTAGATTCTTTGATATATTCACTATACTATAGTTATCACAATAGATAACCACTAGTTCATTGAACATTATCCCAATGTCTTTTAGCATTTGCTTCATCCAAACAATCTATGTGCAATTTGAAGAAGCATCAACATACTCTAATTTAGTAGTAGAGGGAGCTATACAATCCTCCTTTTTACTTAACCAAGAAACCAATCTTTTCCCAAGAAATAATGCACCACCACTTGTACTCTTTCTGTCATCAAAATTTCCTTCCCAATCAGCATCAGTATAAGCATGCAAATCAAAATCATCAGATTTCTTATATCATAAGCCATAATCCAGTGTTCCTTTCAGATATCTAAATATTCTTTTCATGGTAGCAAGGTGTGTCTCTTTAGGATATTCTTGATATCTTGCCACAATTCCAACTGCATTAGCAATATCTGGTCTAGTGTGAGTTAGATATTGTAAGACTCCAATCATAGATCTATACTTTGTCTAAAAAAACTCTAAGATTCATCAGTAATAGTAAGCTTGTGACCAGTAACTATAGGTGTTCCAACAAGTTTAAAATCTTCCTTTCCAACTTTTTCAACATTTCTTTAAGATACTTTGTCTGAGAAATAAAAATACCATTCTTGTTCTAATTAATTTGCAATCCAAGGAAAATTTTATCGCACCAATTATTGACATCTCAAATTCATTTTCCATTTACTTAGAGAAATTTTTACTCATTAAATCATTTCCTCCAAAAATGATATCATCAAAAAAAAATTCAACTATTAGAATTCCATCTTTGCTAGTTCTTAAGTACAAATTATCGTTTGCATTACCTATTATGAAACCAAGATGAAGTAGATACCTGTCAAATATTGAATAACATGCTCTAGGTGTTTGTTTTAGTCCATACAAAGCCTTCGTCAACTTGCAAACCATATCTTTATCTTCTGTCAAAGGGAATCCATCAAATTTTTCAATATATACTTCCTCTTCTATATCTCCATTCAGAAATGTAGATTTTACATCCATCTGATATACTTTGTAGTCTTTGTGTGTATCATGAGAAAGAAATAATATTACAGCCTCAAGCCTAGAAAAAGGAGAAAATGTTTCTTCAAAGTCTATACATTCTTGTTGTGATTAGCCTTTACAAACTAGTCTTTCCTTATTTAATACAACAATTCCTTCTTCATTCATCTTGTTTCTTAAAACCCACTTCATTCCTTTAACATTCTAATCTTTAGGTCTAGGAACTAGTTCCCAAGTGTTATTTTTATTTATCTATTCTAATTCTTCCTGCATAGCCTTAGTCCAAGATTCATCTCTACAAGAATCATCTATAGATTTTGGTTCAAGTTGAGAAATAAAAAAAAATTCATCTCTTAATATCGATCTTGTCATCATTCCTTATTTGCACTGCCAATAATTTGATTTTTAGGATGGTTTTTGTTAACATACCTCAAAGTCTTAGGAATTTCAGTAGGATCATTTGAGTCATCTCATATTCAATCTCAAAAGGTTCTTCTTGATCTACAGTAACCTCCTTGATCTCTGTAGTCTGGTTATAGTCATATATTCTTTCTTGAATCTAGAACTTTTCATCAATCCTCACATTAGGACTTTTAATCATCTTTCTCAATCTCATATTGAAACATTTATAATATTTTCTCTTAGTGTAATAACCAAGGAATATTCCTTCATCAAACTTTCCTATCTCATCATCTCTTTTGATATAGAATTTACTACCAAATATTTTGAATTATTTCATAGTAGGAGTATGATTAAACCATAATTCATAAGGATTCTTACTTGTACCTTCTCTAATCTGAACTCTTTTCAAAGTATAAACAGAAGTACCAACAACTTCTCTTTAATGAAGATGTGATACATTTCCTTCCACTAACAAGGTTCTTGTAGCATCTAATATTGTTTTGTTTCTTCACTCTACTATCTCATTCTGTTGTGGTGTCCTAGGAGAAAATTTCTATCTGTAAATTCCATTCTCTTCTTAGTAGGTATTGAACAAGTCTGAAGTAAACTCTCCACCTATATCTAATCTCAAACATTTTACCTTTAAACTTGGTTCATTCTCAACTTTTTCTTTGAATATCTGGAATTTGTCAAAAGCCTTAGATTTCTCTCTCAGATATGTAACCAACATTATTATAGAAAAGTCATCAATAAAAAGTATAAAATGCCTTTCACCATAGTAAGACCTTGTTCTTGTAGGACCACACAAATCTGTATGCACTAGATCCAACTCCCCTTTCGTTGAGTAAGATTTTCTTTTGAAACTACTTGTAGTCTCTTCCCTCGTTACACATTCTCTACACATGGTGTTAGATGATTTCACAATATTTGGTAGATCTCTAACAACATTAGTCCTACTTGCCTTCACAATATCATCAAAATTGACATGAAAAAATCTTCTATACCATACCCAGTTGTCATCAACCTTCCAAACAAAGCAATAAGCCTTAGATGTATTCAATTCAAATACATTACCTCTCGACTTAGTACCAAATGTGATCAATTCTCCTGACTTACTTCTAATAGAGCATTTCCCATCAATTGAATTCAATTTATAACCTTTTTCCACTAGTTTTCCAACACTTAACAAATTATGCTCAAGTCCATCAACATGTAACACATCGTCAGTATTATTCTTTCCATCCAAAGAAATAGATCCTAATCCAATAATAATATTAGGATTGTTGTCAGCAAATATCACAATACCACCATCATACTTGGTTAGCTTAACAAAAAATTTTCTATCTCCAGTCATATGGTGTGAGCAACCACTATGTATGACACATTCAGATTTATTTTCAACATGTGACACTAGGGCTCTTTCTTCATGAATAGGCTCATCATCCTTAATAGCAATAAATCCAATCTCATCACAATCAATAGCATCATCATTAGAAACACCTTCACTATCATAGTAATATTCCTTATCCTTGGAATACTTGTTTTATAAAACTTAGATTTATGCTTAGGAACCCTTGTAGGACATCTAGATGCAAAATGACCTATCTTATTGCATGAAAAAAAATTTAGAGGTAACTTTCCTTCAAATTACCCTTACCTCTCTTTTATGTTCTAGAGATTAGGGCCACAATTTCATCTAACTTTCTTTCTTCTTCCTATATCTATTCCTAGTCATCAGCATATTCACCAAGTTCTTCTCTTAAGTCACTTCTGCTAGTGCTCGCAGTCCCTAATAAAGTCTTTTTATTTTTGTGTACAGTCACCTTAAATATTGTCTCAACTTTAGGTAATTAATCTCCTAGCTCTACGGCCTCAAATTTAGTTAATTTAGCAATCAAAATCTCTCTATTGAAGTTTGTCATCAAAGGTATGATCTCCTATATAGCTTGCACTTTAGTTTTGTAAATAGGTGTCAAATATCTAAGAATCTTTCAATCATTTCTTCTTCATTGTATGTGCCTCCAGAGTTTTTAATTCCAATAAAAACCTCTGTAACTCTCTATACATAATCTCCAATGTTGTCATCATCTTTCATTTTCATATTTTCCATCCTTTTCTTCCAGTTCTGCAACTTTGCTTGCTTAGTAACCTTATATCCTTCATATAGTGCTTCCAATCTTAAACCAGATTTTATGTGTAGATTCCAAGTCTTTAATCTCTGTGAATTCACCTTCAGAGAGTGCACTAATCAATGCTTCTCTTGCAACTATGTTATAATAAAACAAATTATTTTCATCATTAGTAGCTTTATCCAATTCATCTTCAGTCTTGATAGGTTCATCCTTCTTTTTGATCATCCAATAATCAATTCCCAAACGTAGCAAATGAGTTCTCATTCTGTTCTTCCAGCTATCAAATTTTTCATGGTCAAACTTTAGACTATCATTCATGTAGTATGCCATTTTTAGGATCACCTTAATTTGTTAAGATTTCTCTCTAAGGACAAGAGGCTCTGATACCAATTGTTAGGAATAATAGTCCACCAACACAACTGAGAGGGGGGTGGGAGTGAATCAATTTTGAGATAGATTATTAAACATTAAACATTATAAACCAAAACTTTAATGCAAATAATAACATAATAAATGCAACACCATAATACAATCATTTTTTTTTAGGAAACCTTGTTTAAGGTCAAACTTCGGTGGGAATTAGTACCCGCAAATAATGTACTGAGAGTATAGTATACCTGCCAAAATATTTAACCCTATTAGGAGCTTATTAATGCATTATAGTACATAGTCCATGTTAAAGGACATACCCTGTTAGGAGTCAGGAGTAACAATAGGCTCACTACCCAGGCACACTGCCTAAAGAAGGTTAAATCCACCCTCAAGACTTACTGTCTAAAATACAAGTGTATATAAAAAATATACAATCAAGTGAATTATCTGATAACAACTGTCTTTGCTTGATCAATTCCAATGAATTCTCTTAATCACATGCTCTTCTGTACATCCAACAGACTTCACATAAACAAGCTTGCAGCTTCTACACTTTGCTACTACCACACTTCCATAAAGAAAAACAATATTTCTTTAATACAGATTTAAAATAAGAACATAGAACGGCCAATTAAGACTTCTCTAATGCACAAATAATTATTTAACTCCTTGCTAAGATACACATACGGTACCTATAACAAGTAAACATCAATTAAAATTCATCAAATATAATCCAAGATTCGTAATCCATGCTCGCACTCCACAATACATGCTACATCTTTGAAGTCAGCCCCAAATAGGCCTTCTCTAGAATGCACACCATAACTAACATCACCAAGATTCCTGCGACCCAAGAATCATAACAAAAATTCATCGACATTTTTCCTAACACTCCCCAAGCTCTCATATCATGAATCCTTATCACATGCAATTTATCCTCAAAATACAGAGACTAAATCTGTCAAAGATCACTGTCACAGTCCAGTATCTGGTCTTCACTAAAATATTTGTAACTCACTCCATCTGCAATATAAATCCATGCGACCTTAGAAATAAGATCAAAAAATATCCTTGTACACATCACCATCTTTTCTCATTTTGAAACAACCATATAGTACCTGTACACTTCTTTTAGTCATCAAGCAACAGTAATAGCCAGTTTGTTCTTCCTTCATAGAAACATATATTGATATCACAGACAAAACATGAATGCTAACAACAATAAAAAAAAAACCCAATTCCAACTGAAAATCAATATATCTTATTGTAAATACCCTTAAAACCATCTTTGGTGGTTATAATGTTCCTCAATATTTCATGCATTTACATGTAGCTATAATGTTTCTAGGCCTTTAGAATGGATAATTGATAGGGGTGCATCTCAAGATGTCACTTCTCATAAAGAACTATTTGATTCTTTGCATCCTGATACTTCAAATATTCATATTCAATAAGATAATAATCATAGTTGTAAAGTTGAAGGTTTGGGTGATGTGACTGTTAAATGGAAAAATTCATGATGTGCTTTATGTTCCTGAATTAAAATCAAATCTGATTTCTACTGCTAAGCTATGCCAGGATTAAAGGATTGAATTTTATAAGGACATGTGTTATATTATTGATCCTAAGAATAATAATATTGTTTCTAATGCACAAATAGATCATGATAACCTATTTAAATTATGAGTTTTCTACTTCAAGGTACTCTTTTCTTACTAATATTGATTTTAATGTATGGCATGAAAGACTTGGCCATTTGAATTTTGATTATATTTCATTGATGCAAAAACAAAATATGGTTGATGGATTTATTAATATTATTCCTTCCAAAATTATATGCATTGGTTGCATGAGTTGTAAGATGCATAGGGATACCTTTCCTCATGATCAATCATGGAGGGAAAATCATAATTGCACCTCATTCATAGTGACCTTTCAGAACCCATGGAAAAGAGCTTCATTCAAGGATCAAGGTGCACTTACATTTGTTGATGATTTTTCTAGAAGAACTTGGATCTATTTTTTTCATAGTAACGATCAAGTTCTTGATGTTTTTACTAAATTTCATATGTTTGTTGAAAGGAAATCTGGTTTTAAGATTAAAATTCTTAGAGCTGACAATGCGAAGGATTATGTTAATAATGTTTTTAATAGTTATTTGAAATATTTTGGCATTAAACATGAGCTTACCATTCCCTATACATGTCAACAAAATGGTGTAGTGGAAAGGAAGCATAGAACCACTGTTGAAATCGTTAGATGTTTATTGGATGCTAAGAATATGGATTACAATGTTTTGGCTTAAGCTATGGCATGTGCTACATATCTCATCAATAGGACTCCTACTAAATATTTAAAAGATAAGACTCCTGAAGCGGCATGGTCTGGTAGGAAGCCTAATATTAATTTAACAATTTTTGGTTCAATTGCTTATGTTCATAAAACTAAACAAAAAAAGGAAAAATTTAGATTCTAAATCTTCTCCTTATATATTTGTTGGTTATGATGGACATTCTAAATCTTATAGGGTTTACAACCTATTACTAACAAGGTTAAAGTTGCAAGAGATGTTTGTATTGCAAAAAATAGAGTACATGATTGTTCTAATGTGAAAGATGTTGAATTTAGTGGAAGTCAAGTTGTTGATGAGGAGGATGAACCTCATTCTCTAATCCCTACTCCAAAAGTATCTCTTTCTATTCCTTCTAGTGATAGTGATGTTGATAATACTAACTCTACTCCTCAGGATTTTTCTTCTAGTGATGATTTAGTTACTTCTAAGAGAAATCCTAAATGGATTAAGAATCTTCTTCTAGAAAGTGATTATTATTTAGATAGAATAGGTGGACTTAAACCTATGAAACTTCGTTATTGAAATTATGTCTTGATATATTCTCTTATGAATTTTGATGATCCTAAATATTTTGAACAAGATAAAATTCAACTTCACTGGCAAAAATCTATGCAAGAGGAATATGATACTTTAATATCTAATCATACTTGGGATTTAGTTCCTTCGCCTCATGGTAAAAACTTGGTTTCATCCAAATGGTTATATATAATTAAAATTGAATGCCAACAATGAAATTAGTAATCTTAAAGATAATTAGTTGATTAGGGTTTCTCTCAAATTGAAGGATTAGATTATAATGAGACTTTTTTTCCTGTTGCTAAGATGTCTACTATTAAAATTGTTCTTTCTTTAGCTTTTAAAATGAATTGGCCTATTCACCAAATGGATGTTAAAAGTTCTTTTTTTAAAGGTGATTTACATGAGGAAATTTATGTCTCAACCTCCTGGTTTTGTTAAAACAAGTAATGAACATTTAGTTTGCAAGTTGAAAAAATCTATTTATGCATTAAAACAATCTCCTAGAGAATGGTATTCTAAGATTAATGCATTATTTCTTTCTCAAGGTTTTGTTAGAAGAAAAAGTTATCTTAATCTATTTATTAAACATACTGAAGATGATGTTATCATTATTATTTTATATATGGATGATTTGTATCTTACTTCAAATTCAAATACTTTAATTTCTGATACTAAGTTTAAACTTAATCAAAAGTTTCAAATGACATATTTAGGACTATTACATTATTTCTAAGGAATGCAAATTCGGCAAACCTCAAAGGGTATTTTTCTATCTCAAATTAAATCTGCTCAAGATCTTATAGACAATTTTAAAATGAATGATGCTACTCATGTTTCAATTCCATGTGAATTATGCACTAAGTTAATGATTTCTATGAAAACTCTATTTGTAGATGCTACTTTATATACACAACTAGTAGAGGTTTTGTATAAGTTAACTTTTACTAGACCTGATATTGTTTATAGTGTTTGTTTGGTTTCAAGATTTATGTATAAACCTTAACAAACTTACTTTAAAGTTTCTAAAAGAATTTTATGATATATTAAAGGCACTATTAATGTTGGTTTATTTTATGATACAAATTTGAATTTTTCTTTAAAAGGATTTATTGATTCAGATCTAGGTGGAGATCCCAATGATGGGAAATCTACTTGTGGATATTGTTTCTTTGTTGGTTCAGGTGCTATTTCTTATAATAGTAAAAAACAACATTATACATCTCTTTGATCTAAGGAAGCTAAATATAAAGGATGCACTAATGCCTCTATAGAAGATTTATGGATTAGAATATTTCTTGAAGATTTGGGGTTGCCTCAAAAATATCCTACACCATTGTATTGTGACAACCAAAGTGTCATGACCTTGGCTAAAAATCCTATCTTTCATGAAAGGAAAAACATATTTCTCTCCAACATCACTTCATTAGAGAACAATTGAAGACAAGAAAGTTTCACTTCTATATTGTGTTAGGAATAACAATCCACCAACACAACTGAAAGGGGGGGTGAATCAGTTGTGAGAAAAATTATTAAACATTAAACTTTAAAAAAAATAAAAATTCAAATGATAACACAATAAATACCAAGACAATAACACAATCCTTTGTTGTTGAGAAAACCTTGTTAAAGGTAAAACCCCAGTGGGAATTAGCACCCATGAATGATGTAATGATAGTATAGTATGTTGGAAACACTGAGAGGGGGGGGGGGGGGGAATCAGTGTTTAGC
>MU228240.1:146573-179952 GCA_018584345.1 Thuja plicata
GATTAGAGGAAAACCCTGGTGGGAATTAGTACCCACAAATATTGCACTAGTATAATGAACCTATTAAAGTTCCTTTTCCCTGTTAGGAGAAGTCTTTACAATGCAAGTACAATGACCTAGTTAAAGGTCTAACCTTGTTAGGAGTCTTTTACAAACAACCTTGTTAGGGGTGAGGACTCATTGTCCAAGAGCTTACTGCTCAATGAGAAAGAAGGCTACAACCTCCTGAGAATAGATATGCACTATATCCAAAAGTGAACTATTGTATATGACACAAATGTCTGATCAGTTCCAGTTATGTGCTTATACTCTTATCTTCTTTAGGGGCTCTATCTCATGCTGACATATTTACATTTCTCTACTCTACTTCTTTTTTGACACTTCTAATATATCTTTACATTGCATATATGAATGTTTATGCCTAAATAGACGCAACTATAAAGAAGACCTTATTCGGCCCAAAAAAAATATTCACAATGCTTCCAAACAAATTGGCTTAAGCATGTTTACAATAATGTTTAATACATGGTTACAAACTTATTACAATAGGTGCTTAGCCTTTACATAACAAAAATATTACACGCTAATCAAAGTCCTAAAGTCGGCTCCATACTCTGTACTCTAAACTGTTAGTGTACTTGTTCTTCCTGTAACTTGTCCGTACTGATATTCCATACTATGTGTGTATAGGGTAAGCATAAACACATACCATAGATCTTATTTCTGAACATGCATATCCTGATGTGATCATACGCACATGCGTTGAAGCTCTAATCGACTGCAAGTCACTGTTCTATTCTTTCTTCTACACTTAGTCAATTTTCACTTCATAGTTTACTATCAAAACTTCATATGACTTTGTTTCCATAATGACAACACAAAATAATCCATATACTCCCTGTGAGTCAACTTGCCAACAATCTCCCCCTTTTTCATTAATGGCAACAAAGGAATGTGGCTAAGTTACTCAAAATTGACTAACATCAAAAACTGTATATTTTCTTCTCTTAATATATACTATATATTTCTTTGCATATATATACACTTCTCCTCATACATACAGTACTCCCCCTTTGACATTAAAGACAAAGGTGTCAAAATTGTAAGTCTTTAAATACTTTCTCTATGTATACATCTAGATATCCAATTTGAAGAGACTTGATCTCTTTCTACCAAAATGCCTTCATTGCATCAACTGTCTGGAGATGGGCGCATAGAGCATATGTGAGCTTCTCCATTTTTATCAAATCCATGCAGGGACCTTGATCATACGTGACAATAGTGGCATCAATATGTTTGATGTTCTCATCCAGAATTGCTAAGGAGGGCACTAGTGCATTTCTCAGTTGAGTTTGCTTGATCCTTATCTTATTAATTTCAAATTTTTCCTTTTCAATCTTGTCTAGTTGACCTTGATAGATATTGTTACAGATATTCATGTCTTGCGTGGATGTTTCAAATAATTTTATAAAACTATCAACCAAGATATCTGTCTCTTCTATCTTCTTGATATGTTTAGAGGCGAATTTCACTCTATCCATGTAGTTTGCTATTACATTTTTGCCTTTAGCTGCCAACTCTTTCAACATAGACTGGCCAATCTTTAATGATTTTAGATCTAAGGTAAAATTATTTACTAGTTCATTTAATCTTTCCTTTTTATACTCATCTTCTACAGTTCTACTAGCTGAGTCTACTAAGCTTGTGAAATGTGCTTTGAAGCTTGTTAGTATGTTGTCTACATCATCAACTGACTGAATTTTTTCTACTTTGGAACTAGGTCATTCAAAATGTTTACTAATTACAAGAAGAGAGGGTTTCTCATAACTAGTTTCTCTTTAGCTTTTTCCATGGCTAGGACACTGATCTTGATCAGGTCTTCTTCTCCCCATGCATCCAGACTTGCTGAGTCAAGAGTTAAACTTGACAAAAATGAGTTTGATGGTTGAATGGATTGTGTGAATATAGTATTCTAACTAGTATCCATGCATTCACTTTTTACTGGGATTTCCATAGCTACTATCTCATTAGTTTGATTATCTTGTTCTTTATTCAAATCTATTGAATCATTAAAGGGGACTTCATCTCACTGTAAAGATGTGTCATTAGTGTATACCTCCTTTGTTTCTTCAGTGCTTACAAATGCTTTATCAACTTTGTCCATATCATTATCAAAAGCTATCATGGATATCTTGATATTATCAATTACTATAGTATCCTTTGAATCTTTTGTTGTATCAGAAATTATTGAAACTGAGGGCGTTGACACCTGTGGACCTGTCTTAGGTGCATTCTAAATCACTAGTTCTGTAACCTATTTGGGAGGAACTAGAGTTACCTTTTTTGTAGGCATCGTTGATGGATACATATGTCTATCTAGAAATACCTGCTCAAATGCTTTCTGAGTCTCTTCACCAACCAGATCATACTCCTTATTCATGATATGGAGAACTCTTGTTTTGGTTCTTAGGTGTGGCTTTACTAAATCCAATAGAATGACTTTATCATCATGCGAGCACACTAGGAGAAGACTATCCAATGTTTCTTCTCTTATCCTCATATCCTCTTCAATTGCTTGCCTCTTTAATAAATAAAGTATGTTCCATACCTTGTCTGGTATGACATTTTTGAGTTCCAATACTGTCCTTTTGAACTTAACCATGTGAGAGATGATCATAGAATGAATCTCTAATTTGTCTATCTCTTGATATTTGTCATATACATTCTTGAGAGATTCTAGTCTTCCTTCATTAAAAATTATATTCCTTAAGACATTAAGACTAGGTCTGAAACCTACCTTAGGAGGAGCTTTTGTGTTCTTTACCTTGCTCCTTATAGTTCTTGAGGATGGATGACTAGTGGGCACTTGCTTCCTTCCTCAAGACTTCTTTCTTGGTACAAAATGTGGAGAGGATTCCAGATCAATGGTGGTTGATGGCGTAGATGTGTCAACATTTGATTTCTTCTTTTTATTTTTAGGGATATCATCAGTCTTTTCTATTTTCACTTCTATGGGAGTTTTCTCAAGTTCTTTGGCTATCTTAGCTTCTCTAGCTCTGTCAAGGTCTTCTTGTGTAACACCATGAAATTTTAAGATATTTGAGGTAATCCTTGATGCCTTCCTTTTTTTTTCATCACTATATAAGATAGAATCAACTTGATTTGTCTTTTCTCTATAAGTACCCCATCTAGGTTCATTGGGATCCTTGGGCGTAGATAGGAGGAATTGTGCATAACCTTCCAAAATATGTTCTTCAACTTCATAACCAAGAGGGTGAATCCATTTTTCTCTAGGCTCAATTGCCTCCACACAAGTACAGTCAGTCTCCACCATGAAGCATATGGTGTCTTTATACTTCTCAACTATTTTCTCAGGTATCTTGAACCTCTTCTGCATCTTGAACCTGAAAGTTTTGATATCCATGTCCATAGAATATTTTGTACTACTCTTTGATGTAGCTTTTAGTGATATCTGAGAGATAGTAGGCTTCCTCCTATCTAGGTAAAGATTTGCAACTTTACCAATAATGTGGAGGTACACATAGATGATCAAAGAGCCAAACCTGAATATCTTTCTCTTTTCATGCTTAATGGCTTTGATATTCTCTATCAGCTATGCACACAATAATTCATAGAGCTTGTACTGAGTTTTATCTCTCACTATCCTTATTGCTACTAGAACTGTTACTGTGGACACACTATTCAGTCTACTTGCTTTCTGAAACTTGTATCCAAGTATCATAGTTAGTAGCTTGATGTCGCTCTACTTAATGGGATCAATAGTCATGTCATGCATATCACTTCTAGATAAGAAAACTTGTTCAACCTGCTTCTTAACATCCTTGTCAGTAGGAAGAGCTGGTCCAGTCTTAGGAAGTCTAGTCATCTCATGAATTAGATCTGCAGTGATGTGGATAGGAAACTCACCAATCCAATATAGGTCATCATGTATCCTACTTAGTAATATCTTAACCCATTCTGGATCATAGAACTCATGCGCATTTTAATACTCAAAGATAGGATTATTAGTGAGATGTGCATATTCATCCTTGAATGAATAGTCTGGTTTCATCATAGAACCCATGAAATATGCAATGATGTTGTCTCCAACTATTTCCTTCTTGCAATAAACATATGCACCGATGTCTTGCACATGTACGACTCCAAGAAGAGTCCTAGAGAATGCTCCTTTTCCATCATCTAGTATGGACTTGAATGGATGCTTCTTAAAGACAAATCTCTTCCTTTTAGCAATGTCAAATATAACAGGGGTTGCCATACTTACTTGCAACTTAGTTAAGTAGGGTTTCATAATGATTCTAAAATGACACAACTACTAGGGTTCCGTTCCAATCATTAATCCATTCACAAACCAACTAATCCTTTAAGATGTAGTGATTTGATGCTCAATGCTTATATTCTTTCTAAATGCTTCAATCTTGAATGCAAAGTAAGGTTTTTAAGATCTTTTACCAATTTATATAAAGATTAATTACATTTAATGCTCGTTGTCATAAAGCGATTTACAGAGAGAATTTCAAACTTTGTTCTAAATGAAGTAAAGGCAATGTGTGAATGCATACAACCTTAATTCATGATCACATGCATGAATCCATAGGCGCATACTCAGAGGTGAGTATACCAGCCATGCAGGGGTTTAGAGCTAGAATAGCTCTCCCTTGGACCATGAGGGTCAACTATCCAGAAGTAGAAGGTGCATCCATTGAGGATGCATCTACTACCTTGTTCTCTTGATTATCGTTCTTTACTTTGACCCATATTTTATCTGAGTAAGCTTTAGCTTCCACAAACTTAAATTCTCCTAATTCTTCAAACAAAGACTTCTTAGGATTCTCTTGTCCTTTTGTTCTTGATTTGCAAGACCTTGAGATGTGTCTAGCCTTTCCACATGAGTGAAAAATGATAGGAGGTCTGATGTTGTTATTCATCATGTTGCATTGCTTGGCTGTGTGTCCATTGTAATTATATATCTGACATGTAATGTTCTGCAAGTTTCTTTGAGGTTGATTTCTTTGAATTAATTGAGTTTGATTCCTTTGGTTCATTTGTGCCTGATTTCTTTGATTTGTTCTGCAATGAATAGCCCTATGACCAAACTTATTGTAGGAGTAACAGTAACTATTGAAGGGTCTTACATTCTTACAATCTCTTGCCAAGTGTCCATGCTTGTTATAGGCATAGCAAGTATGGTTGACTTCCTTGTGCTTATCTTTTGGTAGTTCTTCTTTGGTCTCTTCATGATTCTCAATTTTCTTTTCTTCTGAAGATTTTGTTTGAGCTTTCTTTCTTTCATGTAATGAGTTGATCTCAATTTGAGCTAGACTGTATCCCATACCAGTGTTATCACCTTTTAGTTTGTGTGCATAAAGTTGTGATTGAATTAGGTCAGAACTTATGTGTAGTTTGTCAATATTGTCTTTTGCTCCTGATAATTTAGATTCAATCTTATTCTTGATATTTTCCAATTCCAAGATTTTCATATTGGCTTGAATGAGTTCTTCATCTAACTATTTATTTTCTTTGTTCTTCTCTTCAATGTCTATTAGGCTATTAGTTAATTGATCATTTAATTCTTCTATATTATCCTTTAAAGATAAGTTTTCTTCATTCAGTTTCTTGACCATTTTCCGCAAATCATTCATAGAGAAATCTTTCAAATCTTTTCTTAGTTTCTTGATAAGCATTTGTGAGCCATCAACTTTTAGCTTAAGTTTCTCATTTTATTTCTCAGATCTGTCTAGATCTTCAAGGGTTTCTTCAAGATTCCTTTTCAGATGTTTGACTTTTGCTGAATCCATGATCTCCTCAAGTGGTAAAATTTTTATTTTAGAGGACTAGAGCTCTGATACCAATTGTTGGAAACACTGAGAGGGGGGGTGAATCAGTGTTCAGCTATTTATTCAATTTCAAAAAATTTAAGCATAAAACAATTATATATCACTTGAAGCTTAACACAAGATCACATAACACATAATATGATTATGGGGAAACCTTGATTAGAGGAAAACCCTGGTGGCAATTAGTACCCACAAATATTGCACTAGTATAATGAACTTGTTAAAGTTCCTTTGCCCTGTTAGGAGCAGTCTTTACAATGCAAGTACAATGACCTAGTTAAAGGCATAACCCTGTTAGGATTCTTTTACAAAAAACCCTATTAGGGGTGAGGACTCACTGTCCAAGAGCTCACTGCTCAATGAGAAAGAAGGCTACAACCTCTTGAGAATAGATATGCACTATATCCAAAAGTGAATTGTTGTATATGACATAGATGTCTGATTAGTTCCAGTTATGCACTTATACTCTTATCTTCTTTAGGGGCTCTATCTCATGCTGACATCTTTACATTTCTCTGCTCTACTTATTTTTTGACACTTCCAATATATCTTTACATTGCATATATGTATGTTTATGCCTGAATAGATGTGACTATAAACAAGACCTTAGACGGCCCAAAAACAACATACACAATGCTTCCAAACAAATTGGCTTAAGTATGTTTACAATAATGTTTAATGCATGGTTACAAACTTATTACAATAGGCGCTTAGCCTTTAGATAACAAAAAGATTACATGCTAATAAAAGTCTTGGAGTTGGCTCCATACTCTGTACTCTGAACTGTTAGTGTACTTGTTCTTCATGTAACTTTTCTATACTTATATTTTGTACTATGCGTGTATAGGGTAAGAATAAAAACATACCATAGAGACTAGTTTTGAATGCGCATATCCTGATGTGATCATATGCATGTGTGTTGAAGCTCTGATCGAGTGCAAGTCACTATTCTGTTATGTCTTCTACACTTAGTCAATTTTCACTTCATAGTTTATTGTCAAAACTTCATATGACTTTTTTGCCATAATGACAACACAAAATAAGCCATATACTCCCTGGGAGTCAACTTGCCAACATAGTATTCATCTTAAAATATTTATCCTTTTTCAGAGCTTATTGATGCATCACAGTACACATTCCATGTTTAAAGGACATACACTATTAGTATTCAAGAGTAAGAGTGGGCTCACTACCTAGGAACACTACCTAATAAAGGTTAAATCCACCCTCAGGACTTACAGTCTAAAATACAAATGTATATGAGATATACAATCCAATGATCTATCTGATAGAAACTATCTTTTTTTGGTCAGTTCCAATGAAGTAACATAATCACAACCTCTTCTCTACATCTAGGAGACTTTGCACAAACAAGCTCGTAGCTTCCACACTTCATTGTCTCTTCCACAAATCACCCTTTCCAACAAGAAAAGCTATCTCCTATATACCCTATTACAATAATCAATTAGGTCAGCCATTTAGGCTTCCACAATGTAAAAATAGTTACTTAACCCCTTGCTAAGATACACACGGTACCTCTAATAAGTAAACATAAATTAAAATTCATCAAATATAATATAAGATCCATAATCTACACTCATAATCCATAACACATGCTACAACTCTGAAGTTAGCCCCAAATAGGTCTCCTCCATAACACATGCCACTGATAACATCACCAAGATTCCTACAACCCGTGAAACATAAGAAACCTTCCTTAACATGTCTTCTTTCATGCCTTAAGCTTGCATAACCTAAATCCACATTGCCTGTAAGTTATTCTCAAAACATAGAGACTAACTCTGTCAAAGATCACTATCACCGTCTAGTATCCAATATTTTGTAAAACATTTGTAGCCCATCCAATATACAATATTAATCCATGCAGCCTTAGACATAACATCACAACATATCCATGTACACATCACTATCTTCACTCACTCTTAAATAATCGTACAATACCTGTAAACTTCTGCCAGTCATCAAACAATAGTAATAACCAATCTGAACTCCATCCATAGAAACATATCTTGACATTAGTAACAAAACATGAATGCCAATAACAACAATCAAAACCCAAAAATATCCCCTTTTTGTATTGATGGAAACATATGGGAAAATCTATCAACCAAAAAGTACTATCTCAATACAATCTTCTCAATATCCTTAACACATCTCTCCCTAAAATAATAGGGATTTTCTCATAGAATCTCTCCCCCTTTGACAACAATGAAAAAGGGTGTCATAACTCTACTTCAGACCATATTCCTTCTGCAAGGTGTAGATTTTTCAAATCTTTATGCCTCAAACAACTAGGTGAAAAATCACCCAAATATGTTCTATAATGTTCCTGCAATCACTCCCCTTGAGGAGTAGATCCATACATCAAGTCCAGAAAATGATATAGCTCTAAAATCCTCTAGACTGATGTATTCTTGCATCAATTTATTCCTTGCAAGAAGGGGCTCATACCCCAATCATACCTCTAAGATACTCAAAGACATCCTTTGGAAAAGGTTTTGTAAATATATGTGTTATTTCTTCCTTTGTGCTGATATACTCAAATCTAATCTCCTTCTCTGCTACCTTATCTCTCAAGAAATGATACTCAATTGAAATATGTACAGTCTTTGAATGCATTACTGGATTCTTTGACATATTCATTATGCTAGTGTTATCACAATGGATAACCACTAGCTTATCAAAAGTTATCCCAATGTCCTTCAACATTTGTTTCATCCAAACAATCTGTGTGCAATTTATAACAGCGACAACATACTAAGATTCAGTAGTAGACTGAGCTATACAATCCTACCTTTTACTTAACCAGGAAACCAATCTTTTCCCAAGAAAGAATGCACTACCACTTGTACTCTTTATGTCATCAATATTTCATGCCCAATCAACATTAGTATAAGCATGTAAATCAAAATCATAAAAAAAATTATATCATAAGCCATAATTGAGTTTTCCTTTGAAATATCTAAATATTCTTTTTAAAACAACAAGGTGTGTCTCTTTAGGATCTTCTTGATATCTTGCCACAATTCCAACTACATTAAAAATATCTAGTTTGGTGTGAGTCAGATATTGTAAGCCTCCAATCATAGGTCTATACTTTGTCTAAAAAATACTCTGAGATTCATCAGTAGTAGTAAGCTTGTGACTAGTAACCATAGGTGTTCCAATAGGTTTACAATCTTCCATTCCAAACTTCTTCAATATTTCTTTAAGATACTTTTTCTGAGAAATAAAAATGCCACTGTTGTTCTAATTAATTTTTAATCCAAAGAAAAATTTCATCTCACCAATCATTGACATCTCAAATTCACTTTCCATTTCTTTAGAGAAATTTTTACTCATTACATAATTTCCTCCAAAAATGATATCATCAAAAAAAACTTTAACTGTTATAATTACATCTTCACTAGTTCTTAAGTACAAATTACTGTCTGCATTACCTTTTCTAAAACCAAGATGAAGTAGATACATGTTCAATCTTGCATACCATGCTCTTAGTGCTTGTTTCAGTCCCTAGAAATCTTTCTTCAACCTGCAACCCATGTCCTTAACTTATTTTAAAGTAAATCCATCAGGTTGTTCAATATATACTTCCTCTTCAAGTTCTCCATTCAAAAAATGTAGATTTCACATCCATCTAGTATACTTTTAAGTCTTTGTTTGCAGCATAAGAAAGAAATAATCTTATAGCCTCAAGCCTAGCAACAAGAGAAATTGTCTCTTCAAAGTCTATACCTTCTTGTTATGAGTAGCCTTTACAAACCAGTCTTGCCTTATTTCTTACAACCATTCCTTCTTTATTCATATTTTTCTAAAAATCCACTTAGTTCCTATAACATTCTTATCTTTAGGTCTAGGAACTAGTTCCCAATTGTTATTTTTCTTTATCTATTCTAATTCTTCCTACATAGCCTTGTTCCAAGATTCATCTCTACATGCCTGATCAGTAGATTTTGCTTCAACTTGAGAAATAAAACAAATTTAATCTCTTAATCTTGATCTTTTCATCAGTCCTCTATTTTCATCTCCAATAATTTGATCTTTGGGATGGTTTTTCTAAACATACCTAGGAGTCTTAGGAATTTTAGTGAGCTCATTTGAATCATCTTGGCATACCTCAATTTCACAGTCAATCTCAAAAGGTTCTTCTTGATCTTTAGTAACCTCCTTGATCTCTGTAGTCTGGTTGCAGTCATATATTCTTTCCTAAATCTAGAAATTTTTATCAATCCTCACATTAGCACTTTCAATCATCTTCCTCAATCTTAGATTGGAACATTTATAACATTTTCTTCTAGTGGAATAATCGAGGAAGATCTGTTCATCACTTCTAGCATCAAACTTTCCTATCTCATCATCTCTTTTGATATAGCATTTACTACCAAATAATTTGAAATATTTCACAGTAGAAGTATGATTAAACCATAATTCATAAGGATTTTCAATTGTACCTTCTCAGATCAAAATTGTGTTCAAATTATAAATAGCAGTAACAACAGCTTCTCTCCAATGAACATGAGATACATTTCCTTGCAGCAACCTAGTTCTAGCATCATCTAATATTGTTATGTTTCTTTTCTCTTCCATTCCATTCTATTTTGGTGTCCTAGGAGTAGATGTTTGTCTATATATTCCATTCTCTTCATAGTAGGCATTGAACAAATCTGAAGTAAACTCTCCACCTCTATTTGATCCCAAACATTTTATATCGAAGCCTAATTCATTCTCAAGTTTTTCTTTGAAAATCTTAAATTTATCAAAAGCCTCAAATTTATCTCTTAAATATGTAACCCACATCATCCTAGAAAAGTCATCAACAAAAATTATAAAATACCTTTCACCATAGTGAGGTCTTGCTCTTGTATAACCACACATATATGTATGCACTAGATCCAACTTCCCTTTTTCTGAGTAAGATTTTCTTTTAAAACTGCTTCTAGTTTGTTTCCCCATTACACATTCTCTACACATGGTGTTAGATGGTTTTAGAATCTTCGGTAGGTCTCTAACTGCATTAGTCATACTTGGCTTCACAATATTATCAAAATTAACATGACAAAATCTTCTATTCTATAACCAACTTTCATCAACCTTCGCAACAAAACAAGAAGCTTTAGATGTATTTAATTCAAATATATTACCTCTGGATTTAGTACCAGATGCGATCAAGTCTCCTAACTTACTTTTGATAGAGAATTTCCCATCAATGAATTTCAATTGATAACCTTTGTCCACTAGTTTTCCAACACTCAAAAAATTATGCTTAAGTCCATTAACAAGTAATACATTGTTGTGACATGGTTCCTTTGCGTGGACTAGACTCTCAGACAAATAGGTTGTTAGGAACAAGAATGCGAGATATCAGGTATGATGAGAGCTATGAAATGTGACTCATGAGGAGACGTAGTACATCTAGATCTTTGGAGGGATTTGAGATGCATGAATCTTGCCCCCATTGAGGCATACATAGTCATAACCAAATATCAAAACATAAATGCACTAACAAACTATGACAAGAAGATCATACCACAAATGACACGTATTTCACTAGATACTCACCATAATGAACTAAGATATAAAAGATTGAGGCTATCGCCATAAGGACATAGTAAAACACAAGATAAAATCAACAAAAAAGGCATCCTGACCAAGTGGTCATTCAGTCCAAAAGTTCTTGCCATAAAAAAATTTAATGTGAGGATTGATAGAACAACCGACACCATAAGGATGCATCTTGATGGGCCAAATATTGATTGATAAAAATGGGAATTCATTGGCAATTTCTTGTGAATAGAATGATCATTAGGAAATTCAATTTATCTACTGATTTGTTGGAAACGTTTGTGATCATTGTGTCTAGAACAAAGCTCAGTGTTGATATGGTAAGCTTAGTCGTGCAGGAATTTTTATTACGAAGGTGGAAAATGGTCAAGGAACTACGTGCACAGATATGGGTAGTGACTTTTATTATGGAAGGCGACGTAGGCTTCTTGGAAAAAATGTGGGAATAGATGGTGGATCTAACTACACATGGCACCTAAAACAGGTTTTCAACATGGTACTTATCCATTGCGCCACCGAAGTGGTTTTCACAGATGGACGGATTTATTTCTCTTTCTCTTTTTCTTTTTTGATATTCTTTTCAATCTTTTGTATTTTTTATGCTTTTTTTATTTTTTTATTTTTTTTCTTTTTCTTTTTGAATGTTTTTGGATTTTCTGTTGTTCTAATTTTTTTGGATTTTTGAAAATTTTTGTTGTATAATGGACTACTGACAGATCAAGCATAGAAGCACTTGAGATGTACAATATTTACAGGATCAGGGATAGGATCTCCCTCTAGTGATGCAATCTGATAAGCACTGAAACCATACTTTGCAGTGACAATGAAGGGCCCCAACCAATTAGGCTCAAACTTTCCTTTCTTTTCATGGTTCTGGAGGTTCTTCATATTGTGGTGTAGGACAAGATCACCAACCTCAAACTGATGAGGCTTGATTCTTTTTTTGAACTGAAGGCAGAGGTGATTTTGATACACATGGAGGTGATCTAGGGCATTGAGGCATCTCTCATCAAGGAGTTCCAGCTCTTGCAAGCAGACAACTCTATATTCTTCTTCGGACAACAGATTCTTGAGAAAAGTTCTAAGGGAAGGGAGTTCAATTTCAATGGGTAGAATAGCCTCAATACCATAAACAAGGGCAAAGGGAGTGGATCCCATGGGGGTTCGAATGGAGGTGCAGTAAGCCCAAAGGGCAGGGTTGAGGTGAAGGTGCAAATCGTAGCCAGCTTCATTGACCATTTTCTTGAGGATTCTGAGGATGGTTTTATTCGTAGCCTCAGCTTGACCATTGCTTTGTGGAAAGTACTTGGAAGAGGTATGGTGGGTAATGCTAAATTTCCTACATATCTCTATGACATCCTTGTTCTTGAAAGGTCCTCAATTATCAGTAATAATGTCCTGAGGAATGCCATAGCGATAGATAAGATAGTTCAAAATGAACTTTGAAATTTGTTTTCCAGTAGTTTAGGTGAGAGGAATAGCTTTGACCCAATTGGTAAAGTACTCTGTAGTAGCAAGGATGTAATTATGGCCATTGGAATAATTAGGGAAAATCTCGCCAATGAAGTCAAGAGCCCAGCGTGAAAAAGGCCAGGGGGTGATGGTGGGCTGGAGGGATTGGGAAGGAGGGTGTATCAAATCCTCCTGCTACTGACAAGGAACACACTTTTTCACATAGTTGTAGGCATCTTCTCCATAGTAGGCCAGTAATATCCAATGCATAATAACTTCTTGGCCAAAGTAAGTCTCATGTGTGTCAAATTTTGCACCTGTTACTTGTGACATAACACTTCAATAAGTCATTCTGTTAGTGATAAACAAAGGTTAGTGAGCATATCAAACCCTAACATCGACCTATTGCTTTCTAACTAGGATGAGTGTAGTAAATAACATAACAACCCTCAGATTATGCTAATACCAGTGACATAAACAACCTAGCATGAAAGATTCAAGTTTAAAACAACTATTTGATTATTAAGCATGCATATTAGTCTAAAAATGAGCATTATAACCCTGCATGAAAGTAACTATGGAGTGTGCATGAAGCTATGAAGGAATGGGTAGCATAACAATGCTTTGAGATTCTTTCAAAATCTTGGTATAACAACACTACTATTCAAAAATTAATGCTTATTATGAGCTCCAAACCTCTTCAATTTATAGAAGAATGGGATAGAGAGAGAGAGAGAGAGGGGAGACAAGGTTCATTAATGGAGCCCCTAAGGTCATTAATGAAGTGTAAGAGCCATTAATGCCTTGGGCATTAATGAGGGATGTGCAAGAGGGAATATCCATTAAGGGGTCATTAATGAAATTCATTAAGAGGCATGGGAGGGAGTAAGGCTCAACTTGGCAAGTTGGTCCTTAGAGAAGTCAAGCTTGAGAAAGTTGACTTTCTCAAGTGGGTTGAGTCTCTAATCACTTCCTTAATGGAACATGACATCATTAGGAAGGGGGTTAGGATAGAATTAGGTTTAGAATTAGATTAGCATGGGGTGAATAGGTTGGGATAGGTTAGGACACAGGGTAGAAGTGGTTGAGATAGGTTAGGTAGGGGTTTAGGGGAATATAAATGAAATGAATTAAACTTATTTAATTCATTCAGAAATAGGATATTAATTATTTAAAAAATTAATTGATTTTTAATAATCAATAGGACTATAGCCATTTTAATTAAATTAATTAGGCTAGGGGAATGGGTTCATTTGCAAGTGAGCAATTGATTTAGGGATTTATTTAATTATTTTATAATTAAATACTATATCCATATTTGAATTTGATTTGATTTAATTGATTTAAATTGATTATAATTGTATGGATATAATAATTAATATAATTCAATGATAAAAATCACCTAGGACATTAAATTTGATTTAAAATGAATTATGCCAAAGTAACATTGTCATGACATAATTGGGGGTATAATCACACTTAGGGAAAATAGGGTCTATAGTTGGAACATACCAAATTCAGGTGGTTACATTTGCCCCTCTTTGAATTGATGTGTGAGTAGCACATTGATTCCAAGAAAGTTTTTTATTTTGACTTCAGAAAGATTCAGAATTTCGTTCTTGGTTGTCGAATGAAATGTTGATTAGATTAGTCTCGCACTTGATCGAACTAAACTGACAGAATTGACCTTGAACTTGGTTGTCATACAAAGGTCAATAAAATATTTTAAAGATTCCAATTCTAAACTTGGTTTTCATCCAAAGATTGATAATACTGATTCTGAACTTGGTTGTCATTCAAAAAGTCAGCATGAAGCTGCTAGGAGCTTAATAAGAATCTTTTAAAATGAGGAAACACAAGATATCCAGCTTATGAGAACCAAAGCTTTCTATCCAACAGTTTTGACTTAGTCAAGGAAACTGTTATGACCCTAGTTTGTTTGATAACAAAGTCATTTTAATGTTGTTTTGAGCAAAAATTTAATTGATGATAGTGTGATCATGCCCCCTCGGGAATGAAATCAAAGGAAAAGAATAAAATCCCGTTATTGAAATGATGTATCACTTGCATGGAAGCGGTTAGGGAAAGAAATAATGGAGTAGAAGAAGTGGAAAAAGATGGTGTATTTAAAAAAATAAACACACGAGTACCAAGTTAAATACATGAAAATGGTGAGTTTGAGTTCGTTCCCGATAGATCAAAGATTTTGCGAGTCACTGATTATGTCATTAACTTGGTTTTATAAGAAAATAGAAATCATTTTTGAGCTCAAATTCCTTATGCTTTTATTTCCTTCAAAATTCATCATACAACCTTTAAATGTAGCTATATGCAGACTCTTAGGACTTGTCACTGATTGGCAGATATTAGACATTTTTATCATCATTGGGTACTTTTCAGAATGGATACCACCTAATAGTACAACTATCACTAATACCCACTGATATTATGACAATATGAATACTATATTTATTGGAATGTCAGAAATAGACTTAGGCATCAAGGCATAGAAGCTAGGATAACAAAATAGTCACCATCCTTTTATTATATCAGAATCTATTTAAGGAAAAATATTGAACCTGTAATGACCTTGAAAATTCATATCCTTGGGTACATTATGCTTCGCATACCTTAGTGAGAATCTGAACTAGAAAATAGACAAGAAAATTGTTTCAACCTCACCATAGTTTACACATAACAAAGATCAAGATATATGCGGCTATCCACCCATAGTGGCAACTCTTACCATAAACATCCAAATTAGGTGAAATTTATAGGTTCATTTGGAACAACCACCATACGCAGAAAACCAAGAAAAAGTTATGCCCCCTGTCCTTGCGACTCTTTGTCTTTGTGCAGACATCATGGAGTAACTTGGAAGGTATAACAACATCAATTGAGAATCAATAAAAAATCATAACTACTTAGATGCCCCTAGGTAAATATCATCAGGTTATAAAAGAGTTACGATCAATCCAAGACCAAACTGTGTGCTTAAGTAGTATTGAGAAATACTATTAATTCATTTTTTTTCAAGTGTAGTATAGATTCATCAACCAAAAAGTCAGATTTTAAGCAATATGTTTCCAATGTCTGTGTTCATAATTGTTCCTGTCCACAATCCAAAGTAGGTGTTAGGAACATCATTGGTGCCATGTTTGTGTCATCCTTGTTTTGTGAATGGGATCGTGGTAGTGAAATTAAAAATCATCGTATCACAAGACAAACCATCCTACAAAGACTTAGCAAACACAACCTATCAGACTGGCAAAGATGCCCCCAGTACAAAAATGACTTGATCCTAAGACAGAAAAGATAGACAAATCCCCAGCAAGGATAAGATAGTTGTAAGGAAACAAGGTCAGTGTTTTAGCACAGGTGTAATTGTGAAGGCTCAGTATCAATGATGCTTTGATAGATGGAGTGTAGAACACAAGTGACACCTGATTTCCAGGTTTTCACCACTTGGAAAGATCTTTTTCTTTTCTTTTTGCTACCAAGATGCTTGTTTTACCAGGTGCTCATCAAGGCACTTTTCTCTTTTTCAATTTTTTTGCTATTTTTTATTTTTTGAATGTTTTTCTAGTATCAAGGTGCCTGTTTGCCAGGTTTTCACCAAGGATACCCTTTCTTCAGGACTTTTTCCACTATTTTTGGATTTCCTTTAGGATCAATTTTCTGAATGTTTTTGGTATTTTCTAAAAACTTTTTATTGTATAGGCTCTGCTAGCCGAACATCAAGCATAGAACCGCTTCAAATGTAGAGTGTTGATAGGATCTGGAAGAACATCTCCTTTAGGTGTAGCTAGTTGATAAGCTCCAGTCCCAAAAGTAGTAGTGATAACATAACGTCCTAGTCATTTAGGTTCAAACTTTCCTTTATGTTCTCTGTTAGGATGGTTCTTAGAATTCTCATTTAGGACGAGATCTCCCACTTCAAACTTGCATGGCTTTACCTTTTTATTGTACTGTTTGGACATTCGTGCTTGGTACACTTTTAGATGGTTGAATGCATGTTGTCTGTGATCATCTGGTAGGTCTAAAGAATTCACCTTATCAATGCATTATTGCTCATCAGTAACCAGACCTTGTAAAGATATCCATAAAGATGGGATTTCAACCTCAATAGGTAGTACTACCTCAGTGCCATAGACTATGGAAAATGGTGTGGCTCCAGTTGGTGTTTTGATGCTTTTTTTGTAGGTCCATAGTGTTGGATTCAGTTGTAGATGCCAGTCTCTGCTAGACTTACTTACAGTTCGGTGTAGGATTTTTAGAATATTTTTATTGGATACCTCAGCTTGTCTATTACCTTGAGGGCAATAGATTAAGGAGCAATGTTGAGTGATATGGAACTGTTCACAAAGGTCATCAATGTCTTGATTTTTAAATTGGCCCCCATTTTTTGTTACAATTGAAGAGGGTATCCCATATCTACAAATAATATAGTTCAGAATGAACATAGCCACCTTCTTTCCAGTGGCTTTGATTAGCGGCATGGCCTTGACCCATTTTGTGAAATACTCAGTGGCCGTAATGATGAAATTTGTTTTCATTTGAAGAATTGGGATATATTTGTCCAACCAAGTCAAAGGCCCATTTATGAAATGGCCAATGTGTTATGAAAGGTATAAGTTCTCTGGTAGGAGCATGTATAAGATTTCCATGTGTCTGGCATTTATGATAGGTTTTTGAAAACTGAATAGCATATTTTTCCATGGTAGGCCAGTAATAACTTACTCTAAGTAGTTTCTTTGCCAATGAAAAGTTGTTTGAGTGTGATCAACATACACCTTCATGGACTTCTTTTAATGCAAGATCGGACTCTTTGAGTTCTAAACACCCAAGAAGTGTACCGTCAAGACCTCATCGATATAAGTTATTAGTTATGAGGACATAATGCGATGTTGTCCTAATTAGGACTCTCTTCTCATTTCTAGATAGATTAGTAGGAATGGTTTGGTCAGTTAGGTAAGTGTTATGCCCTGCATACCCATCCCTACATTTTGTGGGCAAAATGTAAGGTCCCCTCTTTTCGCTTTGGCTCTTTCCTTGTCTTCTATTTTCTTTGTTACCTTCTCCAAGATTTCCCTCCCATGAGGTTTTTTTCCTTTCTACTTTTGTATTTCGTTCCTCCAGGACCCAATCCCAGAGTTTTTTGTTCTTTCCAGAGCTGGATTCTAGACTCTAGGATTCTCCACCATGATGTCTTCTTCTCGCAAGGAGGTATGTTTGCATGGAATCCACAGGCCTTGAGTCTAGAGGTTTGCTTGTTCTAGGGTTTGCAAGAGAGAGGTTAAATTTATTTTACCTTGGGTATAAATAGAAATTACATGCCACTTTTACAATCACCACAATTAAAACACTTGTGCATTCAGAGTGAATCAAGGTGAATTAAGGTGATTTTAAACTGATTTTGCTCTCGTGTTTAGTGGCTGATTACCAGTGGTTTTGTGGTGATTGTTCATGGTAATCCTTAAGGTTAGCTTGTTTTAGAGTGCTCCTGGTTATTTTCTCTCCTCACCTTCCTCTGTGCTTCCAGGTAGGTTCTCTAGTTTCCACTTTTTCACTCTTTTTGGTTTCGGTTTTCATTTCATTTTCTCTGGTTCTACAGTTTCCATTTTCTATGTTTTTCTTCTAGTTTTGCCTCCTATTGGTGGGTGGGCTTAGCCAGAGGTTTTTCCACCCTCTGTATAGTTGTAAGCTAGCGTTTTTAGTGTACATTATCTAGGGTAGGTCTTGGGCCTGTTTAAATGTATATAATCATGTAAATAGCTTGTAAAGCTTGTAAATAATCTATATTTTGATGTGTATATGTCTTGGCCTTTAGCCCTCTATATTTTTATGTATATATCTAGTGTATATCCTTCCATTTTGGGTCAAGCTCACCATGCTTTTGTCTTCATTTCCCCAAATCTGTGAGCTCACCCGTATGGTGGAATACCACCTAGTTGGAACTTGGCTCTTGGCTGGTTTCAACCATGGTGATTTCTCTCTCCACCGTTGAATTAGTCTTCATGGTGCATTTAAGTTTTTCCAAGTGGCTCTCATCTCACGCACATTCAGACAGTAGGTGTCATCGTCACCATAACTCCCATTTATTGCATGATCATGTGATGCCCACATAAGCCTGGAAACTCATCTTCCGGTCACATCTCCCAACGGTTAGTTTTCCAGACATTGGGCCCTACGACTTCACCTAGCCTATATCTTACTTCCATCAAACATGCTAAAACCCCCAAGCCCAGATAGTGGTTGAATTCCCAAGTTGATATCCTATGCATATATTTCCATACTTTGACATAAACTAACTTTTTAGGTGAAGTACGCAATGCGGTGGTAATTTCTCTGAAACCCAGAGTAGCATTTCATCTTATAAAAATTATGATGGTCGCCTTACCTTGCAGGTTTTCAAACATCTCTCTTTCACTATGTCAGATGCATCTGCATCCTCTCCACCCAAGATTCTAGATCTCCCCACCATGGCAGTCACCAGGGCAGCCATCAGGTCTAAGAATGAGAGGGCCCTGGAAAAGCTTCCCCTCAGCATGAAATATCTAAAGGAAAATACCATTGCAGGATCAAAAATCAAATCCAAGGTTCAATTGATCACCGACACTAGCATTGGAATGTGAGCAGAAATGCAGGCCTTGGTCAAAATTATGTTTATCCAACAAACAGTCGGGGACCAGTTGGCCATCAACATTGGAGAATCTGGGATTCTAAAGGTTGCTTGCTTCCTATGTTCCGTGCAAGCCCCAGAACTCATTCTCACCCTTGTAGCACACTACAACTCCTCCATCTAAGCCGTCATGCTCGCCACCCTAGTCCTAACCGGGTATCCTACACCCATGTCTCCCTGGACGCTGACACTTTTTGGGCAGGGTTGGGGATCCCTCAGCTTGATGAAGCAGCCATCGTCACCCGATCCGATGCCTTGGGAAAATTTTAGCAGCTAGAAGTTATGGCCCAGCAGTATCTAAACAATAAGTGAGTGAAGACCCCAAAGAAAGATTCCAAAAGAATGAAGCTGGATATCCCCAGATCCAAATTCAAGGAAAGCATCCAAATGGGTATCATAGCATTATGTAGGATTTTTAGGCAACCCCATGCCCAGGAATTCTCGGGATGGATGTATTACTTCCTACTAAGCATCTCCACCAACGAACAATATTTTGATTGGGCCACCATCATTCCAAACCATGTGGACTCGCAGTTCCTTTAGGTGACCAAAAACTCTAAATTTTATATGACATCCTATGTTCTTTGGGCCCTAGCACAACAACACCCTGTCACAAATGGGCTGCTCACATTAGGTGTACTTGGAGTTGGCCCAGGCCAAAAGGCTCCCTGGGATCATTTCCCACAAATCCAATGGGAGGCTAGCTTCCTTAGCTTCTGCCAAGTGAACAATGCCTTCATCTACTACAATCTTCTCAAACATACTCAAGATGCTAGGTACCACCTCTCTAAGGAAGCAATGGATTTGGTCAGAAGTTTTGGTCACTACTATATCTAGTTCCGGCAGCATACTTACATTTGGGTAACTGGCTTCTCCAAGAAACCTTATTTGTTGCCCAAGCATTATGGGAACAAAATAATTCTTTTGGAATACTGTCGGTAAATCCTGGAACTACATGTCCTCTAAACTATAAAGAAGGTGGTCAATTTTCTATTCCCAATCACCTGTGGGAATTACTCATGTAGTCTGGTTGTAGCCAAAGAGGCAGACAATGAGCTTAAAAGCTTGGGCTTAACAAAATTCTATCTGGAGCGGAAGAACTTTGATCCGCTAGGTAAAATAGAAATGACACTTCCCTAGGCATCAGAGCCCCATATATTCCACATGGAGGACTTCTGGGAAGATTTTCAAGATGATTTTGAAGTCCGGAGCTGACACTTTGTCCAGATGACAATGGGGTTGATGGAGAGGCTGAAGCTTCAGAAATTCTCGGGCGACTTTTTAGACACGGGGTCCATAATAGACCCTCAATACAAAGAGAAGGGAATAGACAAGATGGCTCTCCTTCCATTAGACTGGAACACCCAAGAGGGGCCAACTATTGAAGATATCACTCATGACGTGGTCAAACATAGCCATGCTTATTTCAAAAGGGCGTACCCAGGGAGTACATGCAAAGTTGGCTCAATAGTGCAGGGCCTGACCTTTGGAGTTGGAACCTCTTTGCAGGGAGAGGATAAAGGAAAAATACTAATGGGGACCCCATCACAAACCCCATCTACAGTCCTTAGAGAAGAGAAAATACAACACATGCTGGCGGTCTCCCAGTAGATGAAAGATAAACTAATCATGCGGTTGGCCACCGTGATACTCATGACCGAGCCCGTTCATCCTCCCTCTTCCCCTTCACTGGAAACATTGATGGTCCAAACAATAGGGGCCATAGAAGAAGAGGATCAGGCAGCTCTAATGGATGTAGGGCCCCCTTTGGTAACTAGGAGAAAGAAAAAGAAGACTAACTCTCAACCAAGGGTAGAGCTGGAACTTGGGCTGTCGAGCATCCAAGAAGTACAAATTGTTTCTTCCAACTCCCTAGAGACAAACAAAGAGCCTAAGGACATCCCAAAGAACCCCTCTCCCCATGATGAATTTTATGATTTATTTGGAACTGATGAATTTTGAAACTTACAGGGGGATATCATAAAGTCAGCGAAAGAAATTGCCACACAAGATGAATTCTTGGAGCAAGAGCCTGCACAAGAGAAAGAAGCCTGGGTAGAAGAAGAAAAGGGATAGGAATAGGTGGATACCTCTAAATTCCCAAAGATATAGGTTATAGGGACTAAGGAGGGCAGACAAACACAGGATGAGAAAATGGCATCGGTTGGGGAAACCGGACCCACGAGAGCAACCATGACCCCAACTGTCATGCTCCAAATGCCATTTCCAAAGGTAACCTTTGGGGAGGTGATCACAGTGGCCCAAATGTTGAATCTTGGCCTGATGCCTCCCCACCTCCAGATGATACACCAGTAGAAGAGAACATCCTAGTAACAGAGGCTGATGAATAGCAGTGGGATGAGAGGAACCCCAGGGAGACAAACAATGGTCCTAACATTGTCAAGGATATAGACACTAGGGAAAAAGATACAAGCACCACCGGGGTAAGTATTTCTGATGAACCCAAAGATATAAGGAAGGAGTCAGAAATGGCTCGCACTATCGAAGGGTTACAATAGGACCCCAGGGAGAAATCACAGGAACAAATTTTGGCTACAAAGCCACCCCTACCACCACAATGGTTGGTGGAGTCCCACAAGAGGAAGGCCTTAGTGATGCCCAAGGCCCATCTCTCCTTGGAAGAGATGATGAAAAAAATGCATAACCCTCCAAAGACCAAGAAATCCCGGACAATCCATACTCTTCAGACTGGGTCGGGTGGAGATACAGTCGCGGCAATTGAGACACCTTCCCCAGATGTAGATTAAGAAATGACTAAGGCCGATGAGTACTCCATCACTGATATATCATTGGGGAAGAGAGGGAAATAGGGTGAACTAGACCTATTGAAAGAAGAGACCAAGGTGGTGGAGGCCCATTATGAAAAGGAGGCCCAAAAATTTAGGGTGGAAAAAGAGAAGAATGCAAATCTCATGGGGTTGCTGATAGAGCTCGTGCAGCCTCTTACTGCCATTCCCCTGGGTGCCTCCACATTCAACACACCGCTCCCTCAGAGTGACATAGATTCATTAAGGGAAATGAAAAGAAAAGCCTAGGCAATTAATGAGTGGGTTACAGAACAGGTGGGAAACATCTGGCGTTTCTTAATGTCCACACTCCCAGACTTGTATGCGGCCAGCAATACTCTACATCGGGCTGAAACTACTATCTCCATGTGGGAGGGAGACATAAAAAATTATGAGGCATGGAAATCCAAGATGGAAGAGTTCATCGACATCGGAGAAGAAATTGTCTCCGAGTCCAAAATTTTAGGAGAGGAGTCTTTTGACTTTGTTCGGACCTAGCACTCCATACTTGACCTCACATTGGACATAATCAAGCAACTGGTAGGTGCTATACATGACAAAATCCAAGAAGTTTAATATTCTTTCAATTTATACATGTCATTCATCTCCAAGGTCTCTGAAGTTGATCCCTTCAGCACTAAAACATGCACTCCAGAGGAATATGTCCTGGGAAAGTTCAACGAGCTAATGGAGTCTCGGTATGGATCCCCAGAGGGAATGGATGGAGCAAAAATGGCAAGGCTCACTCGCATGGTGCTTCAGAGTCATGATGTGAACAAGATGGCCGTAGAGTTCAAGGAAAATGTTCCAGATTTGGATGAACAATTGGAGGTGGCCAAACACTGACAGGCCGGCCTTAAGGACATAGATGAAGACAGAATCGCTCAGCTCCTGCAGAAATTCAATGATACTAAAGAACAATAAAATCCTCTGGGCTCTGGAGATGATCATCAGGAGAGATAATTTTTGTATTAATTCATTCTTTGGGTCCCGAGCTCCTAGATCCCAGAGTCCCAGATCCAATATTATTTTTGGAATTATTTAAGTTACCCTTATCCTGGTTCCCAAGGCTGACCGGTCACTTTCAAGGCATTCAATAAAAGGTGTCAGAAGGCAGGTAACCACAACAAGGTACATCGGCTTGACAAGAGGGTTCTGACAGATGGTCTTCCCAAGGTGCCGCTTCAATGTTACACCTGGTGCATCAGAGACAGGATGTTGCTTTCCTATTTATGAGGCATGTAGCCTCGATCCCCGGGGGAACAAATTTCTTCTTTCTCCTCTCAGCTCTCTTCTCGAGGCCGATTCTTCCACTCCTCTTTTCTTGTCTTCTTCTTCTAACATGACAGGCCTTTTTCTGTCTCGAGGTCTTTTGTAGCGTGGCGCAGGTAGTACCGGCCATTGAAAATAGTATTATATTGTAAGGTGTAAAATAAATTAGGTTAAGTTTTAGGTCAAGTCTTATGTATAAATAATAAGTCTGACCTCATTCCAAGGATTGGTAAAATTGATGATTTTGCAGTCCACAGTTAATAGCATTTTAGTTTTCTCAGTTCTTAGTTGCAGAGCTCAATGCTCCTTAGTTTTAAAATCTTTTAGTAGATAGATGCTCCCTTGGAGCCACCATTGTAACATGCACCAGTGCTTGCTGGAGATATGTTAATGAAGAAGGAAGGGTTCCATCAATGATGTTCTTAGCATTTTGATCTACTGGTTGACGGTATTTTATACTTTGTGTTCTTATGTCCTTTTCTCTAATACTTCAAAGTAGATTAACGACCTCCTTTTCCTTTGCTATTGATTAAATATGAGCTGATAGTTCTGTATTTCTTCAATATTTAGTGCAGTGTGTTAGAGCATTGTCAATGTTTTGAATGTTTAAGTATAACTATAGGTAGATGGAATATTTCTAACTCTGTAGTATATTTTGAAGTTTATTTGGTAAAGTTAACGAATGCTTGCAGGAAACCCCACTCACTTGAATCCCCAAAAGAGACGAGCAAAGATAACTAGCTATCCCCCTGAACAAAATAGTCACATTTCCCAACTGAGATCCCACACTGTCAAGACCTAACTCTCACATGCTTGAAGGCCCAGGGAATCTCATTTCCTTGGACAACCTTTATAGGAGAAGTTGGCCGGTACCCCGGTACCTGGTGACAACTTACTTCTGTTGGTGAATCTGGTCACAAAGACCCATCAACAGTACGCAATGATATTGGCATAGCAAGATTGGTTTGGGGTGTTTAAAGCACAAATTACTTGGTATTCAGGGTTCTCAAAAGTAGGATAGGAAAGTTCTTCCACCAAGAAGTCATAGCAGAATTGATGTTCCTCTAGTTTTAACATGGATTCTAAGGTAGCCATAGCATCTAGCACTTTATTCTCTGATTTTGGTATCTTCTGGAAGGTGACAAAGACAAAGTACTTCTTTAGGTCATCAACCAGTTTCTTGTAGGGCATCAACTTCTCATCTTTCGATTGATACTCCCCATTGACCTGATTGATAATTCATTGGGAGTCACCATATACCTATAACTCTACAATCTTCCACTCCATAGCTAGCTTAAGACTATTTACCAATGCTTCATATTGTGAAATATTGTTGGTGCATGGAAACATCAATTTGTAAGATTTGGGAATCTTGTAACCTTGAGGAGTTATGAATAGGACCCCTACTCTAGAGCCTTGCTGAGTGAATGAATCATCAAAGCACATCTTCCAAGGATATTCAGTTAGATGCATGGTTATTTCATCAGGGAATTCAATCATTAAAGGTTCATCATCCTGGAGTGGTGAATCAGCCAATTGATCTACAAGGACGTATCCTTTAATAGCTTTCCTTTCTACATATTCAATGTCAAACTCACTTAGAATCAGGACCCATTTTTCCAAACATCCTATTACTGTTGTTCTGGTTAGGAGATATTTTAAAGGATCTATCTTAGCAATGAGCCTTACTATATGTGACAGCATGTAGTGTCTTAATTTTTTTGATGTGAAGACGACCGCTAAGCATGCTTTCTCAATAATGTTGTAATTCAGCTCATAGGAGACTAGTGTTCTACTAATATATTATATGGCTCTTTCTTTCTTTGTTTCATCCTCTTGTGCTAGAAATATGCCTAGGGATGTAGTTGTAGCTGAAATGTATAGGAGTAAGGGCTTTCCATGAATAGGTGCCATAAGAATATGAGGAGTAGCCACGTATCCTTTCAATTCTCTAAAGTTGGCTTCACCGTGTTCATCCCATTTGAAGGTAACCCCTTTATGTAGTAATTTAGTAAAGGGTTGTTCCCTATCTGCAAGTTGGGACATGAATCTCTTGATGGACTAGAGTCTCCCTTGTAGTGTCCTTATTTGACTGATGTTGCATGGAGGAACCATCTCTAGAATAGCTTTCACCTTTGCAGGATCTACCTCAATTCCCTTTGCTAAAACAATGAATCCTAGGAGCTTCCCTGATTGGACCCCAAAGGCACATTTATTTGGGTTGAGCCTAAGTTGGAACTACTCCATACAATCCAATATCTTTCTTAAGTCCTCAATATGAGTACCTCTTTCTTTGGATTTAGCCAATGTGTCATCCACGTAGTCCTCCATGTTCTTGTGCATCATGTCATGGAATATAGTTGTCATGGCTCTTTGATATGTTGCATCGGTATTCTTTAACCCAAATGACATGATGTTCTAGAAAAATGTGCCCCATGTGCATGTAAATGCAGTTTTCTCTTGATCCTCAGGGGCAATTTTGATTTGATTATAGCCTGAGAATCCATCCATTAATGAATACATCTGGAAGCCTGCTGTGAGGTCTATGATCATGTCAATGTTAGGTAGTGGGAAGCCATCTTTTGGACATGCTTTGTTTAAGTCTCTAAAGTTCATACAGATCCTGATAGATTTATCAGACTTAGACATGGAAACCACATTGGAGATCCATTCTACCTAGGCAATGACTCTGATAAATCCGACTTTCAACAACTTCTCTAGTTCTTCTTTTACCAGTAATGCAACACAAGGATGCATCTTTCTAAATTTTTTTTTCACGAGCTTGATCCTGGGAGCTATAGATAAGTGGTGCATGATTAGATTAGGATCTAGCCCTGGCATATTGGTATAAATCATGTAAAGTTGATTTTCTTTTCTCTCAGGAACTCTATAAACTGTGTCTTCTCTTCTTCTAACAAAGATTGTGCAAGGTGTACCACTTGAGGGTCTTCAATGGTGCCCAAATTTATTGGCTGTGTTGGTTCAATCAGCACTGAAGACCTTTCCTGAAAGTGTTCAGGGAGGATATCAAGAATCCTATCTTTTGGCACCTCTGAGAGGTTTTCACCATTGGATACGTCTTTTATTTTTACTATTTTAGGATATGATACTGCCACAAAGTGGTTTTCACCATCAGTCCTTCTTTTATTTTGTTTTTTTAATTTTTAACTGAGAAACCTGATATCCTCCTGTGACATGTTCTCGTTCCTTGCATTGGTGGAAGAAGGGTAAGGTTCACAAGCATTGAGATAGCAAGCTAGGGTATAGTCATTAGGAAAGTCGAGGATAGGCGTAGGATTTGTTTTAGTCCAATCAATTAGGTCTAGAAGTATCAATGATAGGGATTCAAACTCTAGAAAGGACAACATTGTGTTAGCATCAAGACCATTAATCGACATGACAGGTTCTGTTAAGTTAATTTCTTCAATGTTTAGATCAATAAGAGTGAGATCATTATAAAAAGGGTCATTGTTAGTCATATGTGGACCAAAATCTAGTGACTCATTAGTAGAACTCTCATCATCATCTCTCCATAAAAGGAGGCTTCTTTCTTGTAGCCTCTAAAATTCTTCTAGACTTATGTAATCACCAGTTTCTTCATCAATGATCGGGGGAAGGAACTCTTCTTTTGCTTCAGGATTATCAGTGTCATTGGGAGTAGTGTTAGGTTGTTTTTGAGGAGCTGAGGGTGCCACAAACATGTGAATTGTATCTATTCCAATATATTTAGTGGTGACAAATAGCTTATCCCATTCATAATCATGAGAGTCGGTGACCTCATCATCAGATCTGTTTAAGTATTTAGTAATGGTTATTTGATGTACCCAGTTAGATACATGTAGATAAAAGTGGGGTAGATCAAGGATATGTGAAACCATGATCAATTTCCCCTAGTTAGGATGTAAATCCTATTGTTGGGGTGTGTCTTGAGTAACTGTTGTTATCAATGATATCTCTAGACCAGCCGCTATTGTGTCTCCTACCTCTTGAATAGGAGGTTATGCTAACAAAGGGGTGTGAAGATCTTGTGGTGCCTCAAAGCTGGGTACATAGGATTATCCTTGGTAGTTGGGATCCTCCATGCCAATATGTAATAAAATTTCATAGGACCACTACTCTAGTTTATCTGTTTCATCACTCCCTTTATCTGAGTTTGGACTGCCTTTTGAAGCAGGTTTATCAGTTTTAGTATTAAAACCCAGTCCTATTTTGTCTCTAGTATTCTAGAACTCCATGGGTATAGGCTCAATAAGCCCTTGTCCTATGTCATTTAGAGGTCTCTTTCCTTTGTATCCCATTTGTTTGATGAAATCATATCCCTTGCCATACTGTTCTAGGGATATCTCTACATGTTTGACCTCAACTTCCACCGATTCTCCTTTGTAAAGCCAGTCCAAGACTGCATGTTCTTCTGTGTTATCTAAAGATGATGTGGATTCCTTTATCATGCCAGTTGCTTTGTGTACTTTTGTCTCTTTGGATGCAGTAGGTGTGAATTTTGAGGAAGGTTTTTTGTAGGATCTTGGTGATACAGGAAGTTTTGTCAGTGATGGAGTCAGGTCTAGCTTGTATTCTCCCATACCTTTTTCTTCAAGTTTTAAGGTCTTGCCAAAACTCTTCATAACCATGTCTTTGTTAGTTTCAGGAGAAATTGTATCCATAGCCTCCTTGTTATGCAAGATCATACAACCTGCTTTGATATTATTACAAGTATAGTTAACATCTGTAGGAATAGTTACTTCCACCCCATTATGTGGGAACTTTATGCACTGGTGGTAAGTGGATGGCACAACTTGCATTTTGTGAATCCATGGTCTCCCCAATAGGATATTGTAGGCCAATGGTAGATCTAGAACTTGACATATGACGTTCCTCTCAATTGGTCCGACTCTGATAGGTAGAACAATAAGACCTTTAGAATATCTTTCTTCCTCATCATAAGCTTTGATATTTATTTTGCTTCTAGAGTCAATTATCTATTCCGAGAGACCTAGTCTCTTTATTAGATCAAGGGTACATATATTTAATCCTGTGCCTCCATCTATCAACATGTATCTAACATGGGATTTATGAATGAGGACTTCGATATGGAGGGGTTGATTATGTGGATGTGTCAATGATTTATCATACTCTTCAAAAAAGGAGAGGTAATGTGGCACTGAGATGTGATTGACCATCACTTGGAATTTGTCTATATCAATATCCTTTGGGACATTAGCAGCATGTAGAGCTTGTTCTAGGATTTCCCTATGTTCTAGGAGTTCCCTATGTACTGTGGATTTCCCAGTGTTGGTTTTGGAGGTCCTTTGATCATGACCTACGCTTGGCTCCATGTTACGACATTTTAGTGAAATTAAACACCTTTGATTGTGACCATATTAATTGATTCAGTCTTAATGTCTAGCATATTTATCACATTGTCATTATTGGAATAGGCATAGTTCACTTCATTACTCTTCCCTTTAGATGTTTCTCCTTTTTTGTAATTAGGAAATGGTTTATTGAATTCCATATGATCATTGGTGGTGTGTCCATCCACTTTGATCTTACCACCTTCAATGAGGTCTTGAATGACATGTTTAAGTTTAAGGAAATTATTAGTTTTGTGTCCCTTGTTTTTGTGGAAGACACAATAGGAATTATCATCCCACCACCTTGGTTTAACTTCTCATTCCCATGGTTTGGAATCAGGAATTGTGAGAACTTTGTTATCCAATAGAGTCTTTAAAATGGTCTCAAGAGGATCTCCCAAAGGAGTAAATGTTCTTTGGGGTTTTGAAGTCCATGTTCATCCCTTTCTATTATCATTGTTTACTTTGGGTATGGGGGTTGTGATCATGGCATCTTTGCTTTCCTGCATGCTATTAGTCAGATTGAACACCTCAGGTTTAGGGTTAATGTTAGAGGAGTCAACTACTCTGTCATTAACAACATTCTTGTTTTGCTTCCACCATTTAGGCTTGGAGTTGGAGTTGTTGGTTTTTTTTTCATTTTGAAGGGTGATCTCCCCCCTTTTGACCATGACTTCCTCGATACAGATAGCATTCTTAATCATTTTTTTGAAGCTTGGTGAGTCTTGCATTTGTAATGCGTAGTTCAATTCAGGCACCAGGTTATTAAGGAAGATCTCCATCTTCTCTGATTTAGGAATAGCCCTTGAATATCATGCAAAGATCTTCCTCCATCTTTGTAGGAAGTGTGTAAATGATTCACTAGTCTTCTGTTTGGTATTATATAGGTCCATCATGGTCACATCATGTTGTATGTTATAGGAGTAATGCAGGATAAAATGTTGAATCAGCTCCTCAAATGTTTTGACCTTAGGGTTCAGTTTTGAGTACCACTCCATGCCATTACCTCCTAGACTTCCTGGAAATAGTCGCATGAGGTATGTAGGTTTGTGCATGTATTCTATGCTCAGATGATATAATTCCATCACATGATCAAGTGGGTCAGTTTCTCCTATGTACTTGTCATACTTTGGTCTTGTTGTATTAGGAGGAAATGGGATCATAGTAATACTCTTATCAAAGGGGAATGGACAAATGGAGTCCAAAGAGTATGGTGATTTTGGTTTAGTCTTCTCTTGTTTGAGATTTGTAAGCTCTATTTGCATCAATGTGAGTTGTTTGGAAAGAATAGATATAGGAGTTGGTACCTCCTTTTCTTTGAGTTGTTCCAGATCGTAATCCTTAGGTAATTTGACACTCGTGGATGCTATATGGAGGAAGTATTTCTCTTTATCCTTGTTAATCATCTTTTCCATTATTTTATGGAATCTCTTTCTTTGTTTGAGTTTTTCATATTCTTCTTCACTGATTTCATTCTCACTGCCAGACTCAAATAAAGGACAGTCGAACGTGGGTTCTTCTTCCTCATTCGTATCTTCATGCTTTTGGTGTTTTCCATTGTTATATTCCTCAAAAGCCTCACTCCATCTGCGAGTGTCACTATCCATTTGTGGAGAGTCTAGATCAAGTAGGGAACTATGAGATGTTTCCCCTTGAAAGTGTGGTGTTTTAGGAGTTACTTTCGATCCTTTAGACATGTACTTGTTGTGTCTTGTGTTAACCATGAAGTTGTGTCTCAACTTTCATCAACATTTCCCAAGAGTGTCAGGTAGAGTCTCAAATCATCCAAGTGAGTGTGTTTAGGACGAAGTATCATTTGAGTTTTGTGTGGGAGTAATGATTCTAGAGTTAGAGGGTTGGAATGCCTTGATAGTGAGCTATGAACCAAGCATTTTTAAGAAGTGGATAGACCACACCTATTGAGATAGATTACGAGAAACCGACAGGACATGTAAGGTGGATGTCTGAAAAAGTGTTTTGATTTAACGATAGGGAGACCAGAAAAGATAATAGGGATAGACTAAAGAGCCAAAAGGGTATCCAAATCAACTGAGACTTTCTAATAAATTATCTTTCAAGTGCCCATTGTCCTAGATGCGAGCTCCCAGATGAGATCCTAGAAATACAAGATGCGAGTCACTGATGACCCTAGATGCAAGCTTAAATACCAGATGTGACTATGTGCTGACTAGATGTGATCTAGGATACCAAATGTGAGCCTAAATACTGCATGCAATTTGGGAAATCTAGGATGTGATATTATGATGTCTTTGTCAGTTTTAATCAATTTTGAAAATTTCATTTTGGAAGTGCATGAAGCTCGTCTGATTGCAGTTTGATTTCTGAGACCCGTCGGTGAGTGAAAAACACATGCATTGATCCAGGATTGAATGTTGTTGTTTGTTTGAAGATGTTATATTTTTAATGATTTTTCAAACATGTCAAATAGATTTACATTGTTAGGAGGGTGAAACAGACACTCATATTTTTCCTATTTTCTATGTGGAGGATAAAAAAAATTTCTCGTTGACTTAGGCACACACTCAAATGCTAATCATAATACAGCCATCACCAAGCATCCAATGGCTCCAGTCATGATGTTGTATTAGCTGACTCTAAATGCAAGTGAGGGCACAAGATGATGAGTATCTTGGGGAAATTACTTTTTTCCTTACACAAAGATTATCACCCTTTCGGGGGTGAATCAGGAATTCTTTCAGTTGAAATTGTTGTCTATTATTGGGCAATCTATTCAAAATCGTCCCCCATAGAATTGCACAAGGAAAAATTGAGGCATATAGCCCTATGAGTACCTGAATATGTGTAGTCTCACAAGAAAGATTCAAGCGGCTTCGCTCTACACATACCCATGCATGTTCAAGGAATGATGTCGAAGTCCATGAACAAAACTGGCTCTGTCTTCTGAGGCTTTAGCCTACGAGGAAGTAACTATTTATAGTGAGTTGGAAGGGTTGGCATAAAACCTGTCCTCACTTGGGTCATTCCCGAGAGATTTTTTCCTCAAACGGTATGCCCTCTACTATTAAATATGTGTACGAAGGATTGGCGAGTGTAGGATGTCTAGATTTCTAATTCTTTTGAAGAAGAAGAGCATAATCTCCTAATCCATGTCATTTTCTCCCAAAATAAAGTCAAGCAAATAGTTCATTCCCTCAAGCAATGTTGTGTCTAATTTAGATGTTCCTATTTAATGAAAACAAGATGCTTGAAAATAGATTTTCCTTGTTCAATTAACCGCAATATTTAATGAGTAGCTTGTTTTATTTCTGATCCAAAATTAGATAATGAAGCTTGTTCAATTTGCCCACAATATTAAGTATTTTGAGTTGTTAAATTTTGATTCCCAAATTGAATTAAGCAATGTGATTACCTTGTTCATTTACCCTCAATTTTCATCACAAATGATAAGACAATGTCTCACTTTCTGATTTTCCTCAAGAGGAAAAGAGCATATTATCTGGTTGTTTTAGCAAGTATAGAGAAATGGTCTTACGTTTGGAAAACTTTGAAAGGGGTTAGTATTTTAAAACAACTAAAAATTATCTACAACCACACACATTAGAAACGTCTTCCAACTCCTGAATAGAACCTGCAATCACTTGTTAAGCTGCTTAAGATGTCAAGAAACACAACTGATTAAGTGTTAGAATTAAGAAAATGAAGACAACAAAGATCTTAACTAGATGTGAGCCTAGAATTCTGGTATGTGATGTAGAAAACTAAATGTGAACTTATACTACCATATATGAACTTTCGATTACCAGATATGAGCCAAAACTGAATTTGATCCAGGAAACCCTGGATACGAGCCTAGAAAAGCATATTACAGACCAGGAAGTCATGGTGTGAGAAAATCCACCAGATACAAGCTTTCCCAACCGGATACGGACTTGGACCTGAAAATTAGGATGACAAATTGAGGAAAAATGATTAGAAAATGGGACCAAGTTGAAAAACGGGCCCCACAGTAGGCGCCAGAAATGTGTGTCAAATGTTGCACCTGTTACCTGTGACACAACACTTCAATAATTCATTCTGCTAGTGATAAATAAAGGTTAGTGAGCATATCAAACCCTAACATCGACCTATTGCTTTCTAACTAGGATGAGTGTAGTAAATAACATAACAGCCCTTAGATTATGCTAATACCAGTAACATAAACAACCTAGCATAAAATATTCAAGTTTAAAACAAATATTTGATTATTTAGCATGCATATTAGTCTAAAAATGAGCATTATAACCATGCATGAAAGTAATTATGGAGTGTGCATGAAGCTATGAAGGAATGGGTAGCATAACAATGCTTTGAGATTCCTTCAAAATCTTGGTATAACAACACTACTATTCAAAA
>MU228240.1:188406-234658 GCA_018584345.1 Thuja plicata
AGTTTAAATTGAATAAATTTTTGAGGCCACTGATTCCCCCCCCCCCCCCTCTCAGTTATTACTAACATGGACAAGAGGGAATATCCATTAAGGGGTCATTAATGAAATTCATTAAGAGGTATGGGAGGGAGTAAGGCTAAACTTGGCAAGTTGCTCCTTAGAGAAGTCAAGCTTGAGAAAGTTGACTTTCTCAAGTGGGTTGAGTCCCTAATCACTTTGTTAATGGAATGTGACATCATTAGGAAGGGGGTTAGGATAGAATTAGGTTTAGAATTAGATTAGCATGGGGTGAATAGGTTGGGATAGGTTAGAATCCAGGGTAGAAGTGGTTGAGATAGGTTAGGTTGGGGTTTAGGGGAATATAAATGAAATGAATTAAACTAATTTAATTCATTCAAAAATAGGATATTAATTATTTAAACAATTAATTACTTTTTAATAATCAATAGGGCTATAGCCATTTTAATTAAATTAATTAGACTAGGGGAATGGGTTCATTTGCAAGTGAGCAATTGATTTAGGGATTTATTTAATTCTTTTATAATTAAATAATATAGCCATATTTGAATTTGATTTTATTTAAGTGGTTTAAATTGTTTTTAATTGTATGGCTATAATTATTAATATAATTCAGTGATAAAAATCACCTAGGACATTAAATTTGATTTAAAATGAATTATGCCAAAGTAACATTGTCATGACATAATTGGGGGTATGATCACACTTAGGGAAAATAGGGTCTATAGTTGGAATAGACCAAATCCAGGTGGTTACAATTCTACTAGAGTGAGCCCCATAGATTCCTTGATGTACCTCCTCCTAGGAAATTTTTGCTTCATCAGAATTCAGACATATTAAAAGAGTTCCATCAAAATAGTTTTGGAAAAGGGTATCAGCAAGGATTGTGTATCGGGAAGTGCGGTGAATGAAGTTTTTACATTGGTTGGGCATTAAAGTAAGTGGGGTATGTCCATTGTGAAGGTAGGAATATACTTATTGGTACCATGGGGAATTGGGATCAGCAATTTCACCCACCATTTTAGAATTTGGTTTGTCATAGGTAGGGACCGTAAGATTCTCAACAAGAAACTCACATCGTGTGTTGTGTTCTGGCATAGTGATCAAGGACCCAATTGTTGCCATGGCATTTGCTGCTTTGTTGTTCATGCAAGGGATCTATTGGAATATGAGCTTAGTGAAATGTGCTTTGAGGTCATCAACTGTATAGCAGTAGGGAAGCAACTTGTCATGCTTTGTTTGATATTCATCCATAACTTGTTTGATAACCAATTGTGAATCATCAAGCACCAATAAATTGAGGATCTTCCATTGTATGGCTTATCAGAGTCCAAGTACAAGGGCTTCATATTCTGCAATGTTTTTGGTACAAGGAAATTGTAATTTATAAGATTTAGGGATGAGATCCCCTTTTGGTGTAACAAACAAGATTCCTACCCCCTATCCTTTCTGAGTGAAGGATCCATCAAAATAAAGCTTCCATGGTGGACTTGGGGCAAGATTAAGGAATGATTCATCAGGAAAATCTATGATCAAAGGATGTTTACCATCAACAGGCTCTTCAACTAACTGATCTACAATTACTTATCCTTTGATAGCTTTTTGATCCACATAAACAATGTCAAACTCACTAAGGATCATAATCCATTTTGCTATACGACCAGTAAGAGCAGCACATGCTAGGAGATATTTGAGGGGATCAATCTTGGCAACAAGATGAATCTTATGATTAAGCATATAATGTCATAGTTTCTATGTACAAAAAACAATAGCCAAACATGCTTTCTCAATTAGGGAATAATTCAACTCATAACCAATAAGAGTCTTGCTGAGATAGTAAATTGCTCGCTCTTTGCCAGTATCATCTAATTGTGCTAGGAGGGCTCCCAATGTGACCTCTGTAGAAGATATGTACAAAATCAGAGGACAACCAGTAATAGGTGGTACTAAAATGGATGGATTAGCGAGATAGATTTTTAGCTTCTCAAATGCATTTTGACATAAGCAATCCCACTGAAACTTGATATTCTTGAACAGGAGATGGGAGAATAGATGCACCTTATCTGCTAGTTGTGACATGAATCTTTTGATTGATTGCAATTTTCCTTGTAAACTGCATAATTGCTTTAATGTTTTGGGTGGTGGCATCTCTAGGATCTCTTTTACTTTCTTTGGATCAACTTCTATTCCACGCTGTGACACTATGTATCCCAGCAGTTTACCAGATTGTACTCCAAAAACACACTTCTTAGGATTCAACCTAAGCTTATACTGCTCCAAACGCTCAAAATGGTAGTGAGAATAAGATTGTGTGATTCCCTTGTTTTTTATTTGCCTAAAATATCGTCCACATAATCTTCCATGATGACATGTAAAAGGTCATGAAAGATGGTAGTCATTGCTCGTTGATAAGTAGCTCTAGCATTTTTAAGGCCAAAATGCATCACCTAATAAGAGAAGGTGCCCCAAGGCATTGTGAATGTAGTTTTGTGTTGGTCTTCTAGTGCTATCTTGATCTGAATGTAACCTGAGAAACCATCCATAAGTGACAACATTTCATGTCTGACAGTCAAATCCACTATAATGTCAATATTTGGGAGTGGAAAATCATCCTTGGGACATGCAACGTTTAGATCTCTGAAATCGCTGTAGATGCAAATGCCCCCAGTAGGCTTACCTACTAGTACAATATTAGAAACCCATTTAGGATAATCAATTGGTTTGATTACTTCAGCATCCAGAATTTTCTGAAGCTCTACTTTGACTACCAGTGCAACTTGCAGATGCATCTTGCAAAGTTTTTGTTTAAAATATTTTACACTTGGATCTACGGAAAGATGATGCATGACAAGATCTGTATCTAGCCCAGGCATGTCCTTGTAAGTTCATGCAAAGTTGATTTTTTGTTTATGCAAGAATGTTGCCATGTTTTTCTTTTCCTGATCACTGAGAGAAACTGCAATGTAGGTGATGTGTGGAACTGCTTCTGTGCTTAGGTTGATTGGAATAGTATCTTCAATAATCATAGAGGACACTTCTGGTTCTTAAGATATAAATGGAAAATGGGCCTCTCCCTCCTCTAGTGCCTCAAAAAGGTTTTCACTAGAGGAAGCATCCTTTATTTTATATTTTTCTTCATCCAAAGGTGCCTGCGAGAGGTTTTCACCAGAGGATGTATTTTCATTTTTTTTTCTTTTTCATTTTTGCAACTAAGAGATTTGACTTGGCTACCGAAGTAGGCTTTTTCTTTGTAGTGGATATGATGTGCATACTCTTAGAGAAGCTTAAGTCCAAAGAGGGCTAAAACTCCCTCATCCAAATCACAAATGTCCAAAGTTGGTGATGGGTCTTTATGATCCCAGTCAATTAATTCAAGGTTTGTGAGGGGTAGACAAGGGGATGAAAGGTCAGCTTGGGTGATAGTGAAGACATGATGGTTTTGGTTGTCTAGGTCATCCTCAATGTAGTGGAAAGGTATTTCAAAGAACTCTTCCTCAGTGTCTGAATCTGAGGCAACTAGACAATAATCCCTAGCGAAGTTAATCTTGGTCTATACGGAACCCAATCTGTGTCCTTTGGGATATCCATTGGCTATTATGATCTTCTTCTTACCTGTTTTATTAGCTCCAAGGTTGTACCATGATATCCCATGCTTTCGACAATGGGAGTAACCTTAAAATACTTTCCTTTGGGGAAAGTTATAGGTATTTCCTCTTCATCACTATAAAGTCAATCAAGGACATTGTATTCCATGTGTTCATCTGATAGGGACCCCCAATGTTTAAAAATAGTAGATTTGCAATGCATAAGTGATTTATCTTTAGAGGGGGGTAATGGTGATGGTCTTCCATAAGACTTTGGAGACAAAGGGAGTTTCCCAATACATATAGCACTTTAAAATTTATACTCTCCCATGCCTTGATCTATAAAAGTGGCCTTTGCTTCAAATGAGGAGGGTTTTTCTTCAATGACCTTGTCTTTAGTGACATTTTCCTTTCCTTTAGATTCCTCATCTGGTGTTTTTGATGTCTTTTCTAGAAATAATGGAGTGTTTGAAACAGGGGCTTCTTGATTTGAATATCGGCCAAACTCATTCAATGGACAATAGTTAGATTTTTTTCCTTCCAATCTCTTGCATTACTGAAAGGGCTCAGGATCTCTAGGAATTTTGATTTATCTACCATGATGTGGGAACTTTAGACATTGATGGTAAGTAGAGGGTACACCTTTGATAGCGTGTATCCATGGACATCCCAGCAAGATATTATAGGGTAGATCTAGATTGAGTACATGAAAAATAGTTTCAATCATGGTCGGACCCACTTGTAAGGGTAGTGTGATCAGACCCTTGATTTCTTGCTCACAATCATCATGGGCTTTATTGTGATTCATTTGTCTACATCAATGAGCTCCTCAGAAAGACCAATATTATGAATCAATTTCAATGTGCACAAGTTCAAGCCAGATCCACCATCTATAAGGATTTGTTTTATTCTTGTGGATTGGATTTTGCCTTCTATATGGAGGGACTTATTATGATGTAGGTCATGACTATGAAAGTCCTTATCGGTGAAGACAAAATGTTCTTGTGTGGCTAAGTTCCCTATCATAGCTTAGAATTGTGCAGCATTGATGTTATCAGGGACACGGGTTTCATTTAGAGCTTTATCAAGGATTTCTATGTGAATTGGCGAGGTTGTCAGGAGCTCTAGAATGGATATCTGTGCAGGTTTCTTCCTTAATTGAGCCAATAGGTCATAGCGCGAGGTAGTCTGAGTAGCGGTAGATGGTGCAACTGGTGGATTTGCAAATGTAGAAGGTTTATCAGCAGCTTGGACAGTGACTCTGGGTCTATGTGTAGTAGAATTACAATCAGCAGCTTTGAGGATTATGGTATTAACATGCATGTCAGTCTCTTCAATGCGGCCACAAAGAGAGTCAAACCCAAAGATATCATTTTCACTTAAACTGCCACATGATCGATCATGGCCTATGATAGTATTGGTAGAATAGTCATACGGGATCATGTTTGATGCATTTTTTTGACTGTGAGGTGGGAAGGGCTGATTGTAGACCTTGAGTTTCACATTAGATGAGGATGCATTCTGAACTTCAACTTCAATTTTCCCATCCTCAATGAGATATTGCACAAAGTGTCTAAGCTTCATGCATTTCTTGGTATCATGTCCCTTGATACGATGATAATCACAATACTCATTATCTCTATACCAAACAGGTTTAGGTTGATTCTCATCAAAAGGTTGAGTATTTGGATAGACTATCATTCCTTGATCCGCAAGTTGTTTGAAGATCACATCTAGAGGTTCTGCCAAAGCTATGAATTGTTGCCATTGTCAATTTTTGTTATTATTGTTGTTGTTGTTATTGTAATTGTTGCGAGGGAATAAGAATGATTGATTGCGCGGTTGTTGATTGTTGTTCTGATTGTTCTGATTCTGATTGTTCTGATTGTTGTTGCAATTCTGATTTTAATTCTGATTGTTATTGTGATTGTTTTGATTGTTATTATTGGATGCTTGTAAATTTTGAACATTCTTGGCATTAGTCACTCCATCATTGACAACTCCTTTGTTTTTACTCCAAAATTTTTGTTTATCATTGTTGGAAGGAGTATTGTGTTTGATGCTACCTCTTTGCAAAAAGCCATCTTCAATGTCTTTTCCCTTCTTGACAAGGGATTCAAAGGTGTCAAGTGAAGCCATTTTCATTTGGAAAGACATCTTAGAGATCAAATTATTTGTGAATATGTCAATTAAGTGACTATCAAGTATTTTCCATGGCATGTGATTTGCAATATGTATCCATTGTTGTAAGAAACTAGCAAAAGTTTCTCCATTCTTTTGTTTAGTATTGCACAAATTGTTGAGTGTTGCTTGATGCTCAATGTTATATGAATACTGTCCAACAAAATTCTTTGCAAGATCAGAGAGAGTAGAGATTGAACCATAAGGAAGGGCCATGAACCATTCCAAAGTTGTGCCTCCAAGACTCCTAGTGAAGAGTCCTTTTAAGTAATTCTCATTATAGGCAACTTCTTGACATGCAATGTAAAACTCTTTGAGATGTTGTATAGGACACGTTTCGCCTTTGTATTTCTCAAATTTAGGCATCTCAAAGTTTGGTGGGAATGATTGCATTGTGATAGACTTGTCAAATGGATAGGCAAAAATCTCCTCAAAAGAAAACTCCTTCTTGCCCCCATTTTGTAAGCCTTGTACAATGCTTTTGAGCTCATTGAATTGTTGGGTGAAGTCTGGAGCATTCTATGAAATAAACAGTGGTGCATAACCTCTACTTCCTCCAAATTGTGCAGCTAAAAATCTTGTGGAGGTCATACCAATAGTGGGAGGAGGTATATATTGATAGGCTTGGGACATATTGGTTGCAGATGTTTTTGCTACTATTGTTTGAAACAAAGATGTATAGAAGGGCATTGGAATCTTCCCTATGTTGTTGACATTAGCACTTGCTCCTTGAGTCGTCATCATTTGAGTGATGTTATGTGTAGTATTGTTTGGCAAAGCGCTTATGATCTGTTGAATTTGTTCTAGTTTCAATTGAGGTATTGATGCAGTTATTGACATAGGTACTGATGTAGGTATTGATGTGGATGGTTTACTAAAAGGTCCTTTACCGGTGTCACATGATGATGTAGCATTTGAAGTAGAATGCATGGCTGCAGTAGTGATAGCAACGACTTTGGTGACATTTTTGGTAAGGAGTGTTTCATCAAAGTCAGCAGGAACCGTGACACCATTATGAACAGGATTCAAGAATATTTTAGCACGGTTATGCATAATGGCCTTCTCAACCATTTCTAATTTGTATGGATCACTAAGGAAGTCCATCACTTGGGTGGGTCTATCTTCTTGGTCCACTAGTTCAGTTTCGTCGGGCACTTCCTCAGCTTGTACCCCAGTTCCTAAAAAATATTGAGTGGCAAATGGATTCTCCTCAAGGATAATAGTGTTGAATGTTGCATGCCTCATGTTTCTAGATTGGGATCGAGTGACTACCATACAATGGTGGTTTTAGAAGAATGGAAGCCAAGAAGGTATGAGAAATGAAATGGACCAAAGATCTTGATTTTGGATTTGATTGGATTTGATTGGATTCATGTTTGATTAAAGATTGATTGATTGATTGAGGATTGATTGATAATAATTGATTTAAAGGTTTTTGGAACAAAACCTAAGCACGAAAAAACATTGTGATAGTACAAACACAAAGGGATTTGAAGCAACACCTGATCTACTTGAAGATGGACTTGTGATCTCAAGCAAAATGGGACATCACTAAGGGATTTAAATTACTTGAGACAGTCTGATGGTCTACAAGCAATGTTGTATTTTTTTGAGGATGAAGGTTTGCAATACTTTGATTAAGGTCTTTCAACCTAAAGGATTGATTTGATTTGATGATTTGATCTAATGCTCCAAGAGAAGGAAGAATGATGATGGAAGAATGGAAGAATGATCCAAAAGCAAGAGGTTATCTAATCGTATCACTCAATAGAAACAAAAGAACTGTTGATAGAATACTTGGCCATGAAATTGCAAACTTTGTTGTTGTAGATGATCTTATCAATTTTTTCATGATGCTAAATCTCTTGTTTGATAAATGTTGTAATATGTTGGTATTCCTTGGATTTACGAGTGGTTTCCTTCTGCTCTCGATAGACTGGAGGTGTTGGAATCTTAACCTTCTTATGTTTCTTAAAATTGGTCATGTCATGAAAGATCTAATTTTGGCTGAATGACTGAATGATCTAGGACAAATGGTGTCGGGGTCTTGCAAAAGGTCAAATTTTTTAATGTCTCAGCAAATTTGGAAGCTCAGTGTTTTCAAGCGGAGACAGCGATCTTAGACACAGCCAATGATCTATGCAGCCGGCGATCTGCATAGATGGTAATCTGCGTAGATGACAGATCTAGAGCAGAGATGGTTGACTGTGGCTACGGTAGTGTGTTGAAATTCTAGGCAAATTTTTGATCATCAGTATGATTTTGGGAAAATTTGTTCGATGGCAAGAACTGATTTCAGCACATTCAAACTAGAAAAATAACAGACACACATCTCAAAGCAATCCAACAAGGGACAAAGAAACCTTGAGGGATACCAGCAAATGTGACATTAGGAAACCTTCATTTCAAATTGTAAGATCTCATTTGTGTATGTTCAGGTGACTCTTTCAAGCCACTTATGTTTTTACTTGGTCTAGCACAACAAAGATAGTTCAAACAATAGCTACCTTAAGAAATTGGCTTCACATGAACTATTATAGGCCCATTTCTTGGTAGTCCTTCAACTCACACAGCAGTGTCACCCCTAGAAGGGCGCCCGTGTTTTTGCCTTTTGCCAAGTATTATTGTCGTGCTACAAAGATCTCTTTCGCAACACAATACCCTGGGACATGTATGATGGGAATCTTGGAGGGGCTAATCTTCCCTCCCCTTGCACTATAATAAGTCACCATTCAGAGGTGAATTGGGTAGGATACTAAGTTACAGTTGCTAGCAAGGTTTCGTGGTGTCTCCACGATCAGTTTGTACAGTGTGAGACACTTAAGTCTCTAGTTCAACCATGCCAATATGCTGAGGATATTCACTCAGTATGGACTACCATTGAACATGACCCGTTTGAGCTTGAAGGGATAAAGAGAACCGTTAGGTCACACTTTATTTCTTTTCTATCTGAAGGGATTACCGGTTTGAGGTCATCCTCTAAAGGGAAAGTGCACCCTCTAGATAGGCCTCTCTAGAAGCTTGATTAAGCTAAGCTTTCTCTTCACCCAAGATCTGCGAAGGTGAGGGGAGAGGATACAGCTATAAATTAATCATAGCATCACTTATATTAAGGGTTTTAATCTAAATAAAAAAATAGCTCCAAAGAAGTGTTGAAAAACACTTCTTCAAACACACCAAGAAATATTCATTCCAAATTGAAGCTATTTAGAAGTAACTAAGTGTTTTCTACCTAAGCAAAAGACACAATAGTAGGGTTAATCATTCATGTTCAATTTGTTTCCCACACAGAAAAAAGAAAGCTTATAAAGGTGTGTTAATTTGCTTTATGTCATTCAAGATTGGTTGAAGTTCATTCTCTTAACATTCAAGATTGAGTGAGGTAAATTTTAAACAACATACATTCCAAGACAAGTGTTTAACCATACAAGTTCATTTCAAGAATCTATTAAAAACCATCAGGGAACCTGCATGAAATCTATTAGTAGTCTTGAAGTTTCAAATACGTTGCAAGAAATCACTAAAACCTAGGAAAACATGCAGACGGCCAAGTATCGCAGACGGTGAGCTACACAGACGGTGATCTGCATAGATGGTGATCTACAAAAATGATGAATCGCCTGCACAGATAGCCAAATAAACACAATCAAATTCTACTAAAAATAGACTTAATCAGACATAAAAATAATATTTTTATCAAATTAGACAGCATTTAACTCCTAAAAATTGTCTCATTATCAAAAACCCAAGAGTTAAAATACTAAAAACTTGATAAAAATAGTTAAAACAACAGTATTATGAGTCTGTTTCAGAACAGGCAGAGACGGTGATTTATAGGCATAGATGACTGAGTATCACAGATGGATGGGAAGCGCAGACGATAATCAGTGGAAATGGCAACTCTAGAGTGGAGACGGGTCTACGTGAAAATTTCTAGAACTGCGGAAAATCTATAAAAAATGTTAGAAATTAAGGGACGTGGCTCCCACTGGGCATGCCAAAATGTATATGCTGGAAACCTACCTATTGGGAGAATGCTCAGACATGCAAACATTAGAGATATAAAACCATTACACTACACTAACATGTCTAAAAATCATACTTCAAAACATGATTTCTATCATAACCTCCGATGAGCTGAACAGGGGCACCCAATGCCTTGTTGATTTTCTCTTAGAGAATTGTGGGTGTGCTCTCCCAATACAATATCAAAATCCCACTAGATTAATGATGCATGTTGTAGATTTGAAACTAAATGCAACTAAATGAAGATCTCAAGAACAAGTATGAGGAACTTGTCTCAAGCCTTCATCAAATGTGAATGATGATCAATGCAAAGCTAGACTAGAATGATAGATTCAATCACTAAGCTAAGATGGTATGCAAGATTCAAAATAAACTAGATCCATTCCATGATTAACTAAGATGTGATTTCTAAATTATCTAAGAACATAAACATAAAAATGCACTAAAAGCTCTAGCACTAAACTAGCATGATAACAATGCATAAAAGGGAGATGATTTGCTCTTGATAATGGCCTCTATTTATAGATTTTTTGGAGGAGAGAGAAGGCTTGGATGAGGTGGAGCTCATGTGGTATCCACATAGGTGCCACATGAGGGACACATAAGTCAAGAAAGAGGCCCACTTTTCTCACACCTGTGTGAGAAACTTTGGATGTAATGGGTCAAAGTGTACTTAATATAGGATTTGAGAAATACAAATCCACAGAATGCCAAGAATACCTGCATGCAAATAACTTGTTACAAGAGAGAAGTAGAAGGAGGAAAAAGCAGAACTCAGAAGTTGCTTAGAAAGTGAGAGAAAAATTATAATCTGAATTAATGAAAAAAGAATTACAAGGTTCAACCTATAAAGGTGAACAAAACCCTAAAGCCTAAAAAGCTAGGTTGCACATTAATAATTAATAAAAGAATTAATTATTAATGCACCTAAGAGAAAGCTTAAGCACTAAAGAGTAATAACTTAATTAATTAAATCAACATGATTTAATTAATAAGAAAACTAATGATTACTCTAACACTTAAAGTACACATGTGAAGGATCTTGTAAGAGGTGTAAGAGATTCGGGCCAATAGAAAACTTTTAGAAATTGTAAGAAGGTTTCATCATGGGTGTAAGAAACCTTGTTGGCACCAAATAAGGATTATTTGAAAAAGTGTATTTTTTGGAAATTTGCTCACACATGTGTGAGCAAATAATTAGGACTAATTAGTGTAGGAATCCAGAAATTAGCCTACTTAACCTTAGTTAATTAGTGAGTAGGTTTATTTGGTAAGAGTGATGTGAGGTAGGGTAGGATCTAGGTTCAAATTAGCTTAATCTAAATTTAAAATTTAGATTAATTTGGTTTAGTAGAATTTAAATCATATGGAGGAATAAATAAATTAAAATTTATTTAAAGGGGACTAATGAAGGGGAATGTATTAAATAAAATTTAATACATCAAAGGGGGATAGTATTTAAATTAAACTCAAATACTACGGAAAGTGAATGATATTTAATTAAATAAATAGAAGAACATAACAAATATAATTAATTAATTAAAATTAATTATAATGCTAAGGGACTATTAATTAAATTAATATAAGGATGGTTTTAGACGTCTACAACACTAAGGCTCTTTCTTCAGGAGTAGGTTTATCATCCTTGATAGCAATAAATATAATCTCATCATAATCAAAAGCATCATCATCAGAAACACCTTCACTACCATAGTAAAATTCCTTATCCTTGGAATACTTAGGTTTATAAAGATTATATTTATGCTTTGGAACCCTTGTAGGAAATTTAGATGCAAAATGACCTATCTTATTGCATGAAAAACATTTCAGAGGTAGCTTTCCTTCAAACTTATCCTTACCTCTCTTTTATCTTCTAGTGGTCAGGGCCACAATTTCATCTAAGTTTATTTCTTCTTACTAGATCTATTCCCAGTCATCAGCATATTCACCAATATCTTCTCTCAGGTCACTATTGCTGGTGCTCACAGTTCCTGATAAAGTATTTTTATTTTTTATGTACAGTTTCCTTGAATGTTGTTTCAAATTTAGGTAATGAATATCCTAGCTCTATGACCTCAAAAGTAGTTAATTTTTCAATTAACATCACTCTATTGAAGTTCTTTGTTAAAGTTATGATCTCTTCTACAGCTTTCACTTTAGTCTTGTAAACAGGTGTCAAAGATCTGAGAATCTTTGTGATCACTTCTTCTTCACTGTATGTGCCTCCTGAGTTTTTGATGCCAATAACAACCTAAGTAACTCTCTGTACACATGCTCTAATATTTTCATCTTCTTTCATTTTTAGATTTTCCATCCTTGTCTTCCAATTCCACAACTTTTCATGTTTAGTAAACTTATCTCTTTCATATAGTGCTTCCAATATTGTCCAAATGTCATGTGTAGAATCCAAATCTTTAACCTCTATAAATTCACCTTCAGAGAGTGCACTAATTAGTGCTTTTCTAGCGACCATGTTATATGAAAATATATTATTTTCTTCATCAGTAGCTCTATCTAGTTCATCCTCATCCTTCATCTCTACATCCTTCTTTGTAATCATCTAGTAGTTGATTCCCAAGCATAGAAAATGTGTTCTCATCTTGTTCTTCCAACTGTCAAAGTTTTCAAGATCAAACTTCGAACTATCCTTCCTATAGAATGTCATCTTCAAGATCAGCTCAAGTTGTTAAGCTTTCTCTTTAAGGACCAGTAGCTCTGATACCAATTGTTAGGTATAACATTCCACCAAGACAATTGAGAGGGGGGGTGAATCAGTTGTGAGACAGATTATTAAATAGTAAACTTTATAAACAAAAACTTTAATCCAAATGATAACACAGTAAATGAAAACACAATACCACAATCCTTTGTTGTCAAGGAAACCTTATTAAGGTAAAACCCCGGTTGGAATTAGCACCCACAAATGATATACTTAGAGTATAGTATCTATGTTTAAAGATTTATCCCTGTCAGGAGCTTATTGATGCATTATAGTACATAGTCCCTGTTAAAGGAAAGAACCTATTAGGATTCAATGATAACAATGGGCTCACTGCCTAAAAAGGTTAAATCCACCCTTAGGACTTATAGTATGAAATACAAATGTATATGAGATATACAATCCAGTGAACTTTCTGATAGCAACTATCTTTTCTTCATCAGTTCCAATGAAGTAACATAATCACAACCTCTTCTCTACATCTAGCAGACTTCACACAAACAACCTCGCAACTTCCATGCTTCATTGTCTCTTCCACAAATCACCCTTTCCAACAAGAAAATCTCTCTCCTCTATACCCTATTACAATAATCAATTAGGTCAGCCAATTAGGCTTCCCCTATGTAAAAATAATTACTTAACCCCTCGCTAAGATACACACAGTACCTATAACAAGTAAAAATCAATTAAAATTCATCAAATATAATATAAGATCCATAATCCACACTCACAATCCATAATACACACTACAACTCTAAAATCAAACCCAAATAGGTCTGCTCTAGAACACACACTACAATTGATGTCGCCAAGAGTTTTACAACCCATGAAACATAAATAAACTTTATTAACAAGCCTTTTTCCATCTCTTAAGCTTGCATAACCTGAATCCACATCTCCTGTGAGTTATTCTCAAAATAGAGAGACTAACTCTTTCAAAGATCATTGTCATCGTCCAGTACCTAGTCTTCAATAAAACATATGTAACTCAGCCAATATACAATTTTAAGCCATGCGACCTTATACATTAGATCACAACATATCCTTGTACACATCACTATCTCTTCTCACTCTGAAACAACCATACAGTACCCATACACTTTTTTCAGTCATCAAACAACAGTAATAACCAATCTGATCCCCATCCATAGAAACATATGTTGACATTAGTGATAATACATGATTGCCAACAAAAACATCAGAACCCAATTCCAACATATTGCAAGGGGAGAGATAAAAAAATTTATATTTTTACAAAGCCTCTTTATAAAGACAAGTTTTAATTTCATTGTAAAAATTTGGGTTTACAACCCATTGGTGTAAACTCCCCAAGTAAAGATTAAGGGGGCTATTATAATATTAATCTTTCCTTGGTTGTATTTAATTTAGGTTATTCCTTTGGAATCCCTACATGTATTGTATCATTTATTACATGTGTGAGGACATGTTATTTCTTTTCAATCCTTTATTAAGGAATTTTAGATTATTCTCCTTAAGAGGATGTTGACACTTTGCGCACACATTATCAATGGTGGAATTCATAGATTTGTGAGTTACGTTGTAACTCCTCTCCTCATCTCTATTTAAGAGACACTTCTCCTTTCCTTTTCTACTTAATGATGTTATTATAATGAGCCTCTCTCTCTCTCTCTCTCTCTCTCTCTCTCTCTCTCTTGGGAATTTCCTTTATTCATAATACACAAGGGGTTTTTCTTTTCTTTTCCCCTTTCAAAAGCTCTTGTGTCTCCTCTTCAATATTTTTGGTGATTTCTCACAAGATATCCATTTTTGCATGGTAACATTACTTCCATCAATAAAATTACTTAGATTTAATTTTTATTTCTTTCTCTTGTATTTCCTTTAACTAATGTATTATTAGAATTTGATAACGCTTTTTGGACCTTTTCTCTTATTGTTCATTCCAATAGGAGGCAACACCCTTGATTTTCTTTTCTCTATCTGGAAATTTTTGCCTCATGCCCTTTGATTTCAGTTCTAATTCTATCTAAAATAGGACTTACAATTTCAAGCTCATTTCTCATATTTTCCATCTTGCAACCTCCCTTTAGGAAATCAAATTCATGACCAGGTAAGATTCCTCCAATAATTCTACCTTGTCTTGGAGACAGGCACAACTCATATTGATTCCTACAATATAATCTTCAATTTTTATCTCACCCTTCCAGTTTTGGATGTTTGGAGTCATTGATTCCATAATAGAATGTCTCTTACCATCATATACACTCTCTATCCATGATGTGGCCATTTTAGAGGTATCCCTCAGTTTTATTTTCTGTATTCTCACTACCTGAGATTCTCTTGTAGCATGAAATGGATCTGTGAACTCCTAAGAGGATTTTATTTGTTTTCTTGCAAATATGTGACTCGTTGGGAGTTTGAAGGGAATTAGGATAATTCAATTATTATTTTCAGATATAGTAATTGATTTCTTGGGTAAGCTTAGGTTTGTATGTGAAAAGGGTCAGATGCTTAGGAGTGTTTGGCTTCTAGAGGGTGGGAACCTCAATTGAATAGACTCTACAAGAGGTGGTGTTTGTGCAACTATTTTGGTAGAGGAGGGAGTTCGAATAGACATGGTTATATAATAAAGTATTAAACCCATTCAAAGAGAAAATTTCACAATAGTCTTAGACGAGGTAAGAATTAGATTAGACATGGGGACTAATAACTATCTGGGAATATGGGGTAAATTGGCAATGGTATGCCAAACTATGGCCATTTGTGAATTTTGAATTGAAATATGGCTAGGTTTTTTGGAAATTTAATATGAGGGTATAGGAGGAGGGAATGAAAGAGTAGTCCTAACTAAAGACCAAGAAGAAACGAGATAGGGAGAAAATATTACTTGTTGGAATGGAGTTGTTGGAGCTATCGACATGACCTCCTCTTCATCTTAATCATCAAGGATATTTTTTCTTGTTTAATTTCCTTGGTCTCTATCTTCAACCTCAAAACCCTTGATTCAATCTCTTTTGCAACACCTATGTATGGAGCCTATCAATTTCTACCATAGTCACAACCATTAATTTTTTTAATGATTGGATTGTCGATCTTTATTTTAATTGGTGTGATTTTCCCTTCTTTTTTTATTTGTCACATTGGAGAGTAATCTCGTCTTCGGGAGATTCTTCACTATTTAAATTATTTGGAGGGACTTCATGTGGATTCTCCCTATGCCATTTTTTTCTTAAAATATTACCAGCATCTGACCCATCATATATAGATTTTGTATCATCAATTTCTTGATGATAAACCAAGAAAGATGTTATTTTAATAGGAGACCAATTCTCCTCTTAGAGATCTTTTTTGAATGCTAAGGTGATTCTTTAGGAGGAATCTATAATCTTTGGGTAAAATTTGAAATAAGGTGAACCCAAATTTGGAAATATAGACAATTCACAAGAATTTTGAGTCTTATTGTGTTGGGTTGCAATGTTTCTCTAAGTAATTTTGTATAGCATGTGAAAAGGAGATTCCATGGGTAGTTGTTAAGAAACCATCTGATTCATAATGTCATTTACCACAAATAAGGCACAAATATGATTTATCCAACTTATTAGTGAGTATAATTTCAAATTTATTCTTAGGTATAGATATTCTACTATAAGTCAATGTGCTTTTGAAGCTGGTTGTCTTTTTCTTACCCAACCCAAAATATGCATCTACATTTGAAATTTTCCAAAAGACTTCTAATGATAAGACCCTGTTTGTTACATACATGGGTAATCTAAATGGATCTTGTGTGAAACCATGCAGTTGTAAGAAAATTAAATTTTCCCCCACAAAATGAATCACATTCTAGGACCGAGATTTGCATAAATTTCAAATGGTCACCTGAAAACCTTTGAATTTGATTCCTCATGGATAAATCTTGTAAAATAGGGGTCAAAAGACCTCAAAAAATTCATAATATTAAAATGTGTTTTGATGAGCCAATCTAATGGTCATCTTTTGATAACACTTTTTGTCATCTTCCTGATAAAGTTTACTTGCAATTGATACTTGAACTTATGTTTTTTTTTTTTTTTTATGTAAGAAATGGACATAAGTAGGAAGTTAGATGGTGAAAAGGTTATGAAAGTATGACACTTGGAACTTATGATCTTATATAAAATGAAGAAGTAATATAACTAAATGAATGGTTCCCTTTTCTATGCTATGTTTGAGGGTAGTGTCCTTCCTGTAGCTTATGTCCTACAAGAGCATTAATTAAGTTGAAATACTTTCTTCTGAATTTTAGTGATGAAAAAATATATATATATACATACGTGTCGAAGATGGTATGTGTGTGGTAATCCTTTTTGCAGGAATTAGTGGAGCAGTTCTAGAATCCAGCAGAGTGTCGCTGAAGAAGTCAAGGTCAGGTTCTTTCATCATAGGCCTCGGGATGAACCAGTCAAGAGCACGTAAACCAAGATAAGTGTCATTAAAAGATCTTCACGGGAAGGTTGGTTCAATACAGTTTCTTGTTTTATGCCATGCGCGGATCTAGAACCATCATGTGCTACATTCTGGGACAATTTATTGAATAATTGCCATATTCTGTTATGAGATATTTTGTATTGATTACAATCCTTTTCTAATGGAGTAATCCTAGATTTTATTTGTAAGTTTTAGTTTCCCTTTAAATAAGATGTTTTCTGACCTTTGAGCATCATGATGATAGAGATAGAGTTAGTGTTCCAGTAGTTTGTTGTAATTCAGCAAAGAGAAAATACAATCTTGTTTTCTGCATCTTTTGTAATCCATGTTTTATGAATAAGTAATGAGAGCTTCAATTTCTAGTATCTAAGATCTTGTTCATTCATGCTTCTGTGGGGGTCCACACAGGAGGTGAATCTAATTCATAGTTAAGTAGGTTGCAAGTTATTTTAAATAAGTAGGTTGCAAGTTATTTGAAGCAAGTAAGACTTTGTTGCTCCTGCAGCCATTAGTAACAACACTAACGGTTGTTCCTGCAGCAAAGGCAGTTAGCTAGTTTATTGTTCCTTCAACATAGAGTTAAAATCCCAGTAGGTTCCTTTATCTTTAGATTATGCTATTGATATTTCAGTTCCTAGTTTAGTCCCATTTCAAGTATTTTCCATTTACTATAATGATGGCTTTTAGAATGGATTAGAGCATATACTTTGCAGTCACCATTTCAAGTTAACACTCCCTGGTCAATAATTTAATGAGTTCAATGTATTGTTTCTAGTGGAAAGGATGCATAATCCTTCACTACAGAGGTATTATAAAGAGCAGTCATTTTTGGTGTCGTTGTCGAGGATGGTGTCAATCTAATCTAGCCTAGAGTCATTTTAGGCCTAGTTTAGCATTTCTTTTTATGCATAGAAGAAGAGATCATCTTGGGTGTTTCCTTCCCCAAGATCATCAAGCCAAGCCATTTAATCTATTCCACCCTGAGCTTGAGGAACCCCAAGTTGCACCCATAGAAGTTGAAGAACCATTTGAGAACGTATTTGCTGATGCATTTGATCACTTACTATCATCTGACCAATCCTTGCAATTAGACAAACTATTTTCTGAACCAGAAGATCTCTTGTCATAGCCAAGGCCTCCTCCAAGGATGACTCAACCAACCTTTCCCTTCCCAATTCTGCCTCAGCAAGGAAATAAAAATTTGAAGAACATACCCTCTGCAGCTTTGCCCAAGTTTTATGGCCTCATCACCGAAGACCCTGAGACTTTCCTTTTTGAGTTCAACATCCTTTATAGGAGCTACGACTATACAACTGATGCACATAAGCTCAATTTGTTTCCATCCACTCTGAAGGAAGCTGCACTGAGATGGTTTATGGGCCTTGGTGCTAACGCCGTAGCAGATTGGACTGCCATGAGAAACATGTTCCTTTCCAAATACAAAGAATACTGTCGAGGGCAAGATTTGAAAGGTGATGACATCTTTCGGATGTCCTGGAAAGAGAATGATACCCTGGAAGATTATGTCTCTAGGTTCATGTTCAACCTATAGCGTAACACTCAGCATCAACTGAATGAGGACTCTCAGAAACACCTTTTTATTAAAGGTGTCAATGAAGGGAGCATTGAGGTTCTAGACCTGATGGCTGGAGGTGACGTTACACAAAAAAATTGGGATGATATCAAAAATATCTGCCTGAACTACTCCCGGGCCACTATCAAGAAGGGTAGGGGAATACTAGACCTACCACACAATTCTATTGGCTCTGGGGTATCCAAGATAGAACTTTCTAATCTTCTATCAGACTTCAAGTAGGACATCATTAATGATGTTGCTACTCAGCTGTATACCATGCAAGCTAGAAAGAAGAAGGAGGATGTTGATGTTGTGCTCGTTGAATACTACACACATTGTAGGGAGAAGAAGAGGAGCTGAAAATGCAAGACCATTGCAAATGTGGAGTCCCATTCGATGCCTACGGAGTTCAAAGCTATAGATGAAAACAGAGAGGTTCTATATGTCGCTCAGTGCAGGCCATGGGCCCCACGACCAGGTATGCCCCAAGATCCTCTTCAAATTCCTAGCAATAATAATCCATGGCAGAGTTTCCCAAATTCAGGTCCCCATAATTTTGGAGGATATAATAATTGGTAGCAACCTCAGCAGGGGTGGCACCAGCCCCAGCAGAGTTGGCAACAACCCCAGCAGGGTTGGCAGCAATCCTAGCAAGGCTAGAAATAGCCCCAGTAGGGCTGGAAATAGCCCCAGCAAGGGTGGAAACAACCTAATCAATGGACTAATCAGCCCAATCAGCAAGCCATAATTCCCCCTCCATAGCAACAAGCTCTAATGCCTCCACCTACAGCCGTTAGTAATCCTCCTAAGCCACCGCAGCTACCCACACAACCTAATCCTAATCCCAATAACAAACTGCCTGCTCAGTAGTAGAGCTATGCCTTGCATGACATTCATCTCAGGTCAGGAACTACTCTTGCTTCACCATAACCCCCTATCATAACCAAAATGGAGGAGCCTCCTATTGACCATGAAGATGTGTCGGCTCCTATAGCCAAAGAGCCTCCATTTCCTTAGAGATTAGCTAAACAAGTTGAACCCATAGTAAACCACGCTGTAGCAGACTTACTTGACCAATTAAAGCATATAATGGTAAAGATTCATTTCCTAGATGCTATCAAGGAACTCCCTGCCTATACTAGAGCTATCTAGGAGGCTTTCATTAAACAACCTAGAAAGAAGAAAAAGGATCCCAAGACCATTCATGTCGTTGGCTAGCTCTTTGATCTTATGTCAAACAAGTTGTTTGTACCCAAGTACGTTGATCCAGGAAGTCCTGTGGTTACAGTTACCATCCAAGGTATACAAGTTCCAAATGCATTAGTATATTTAGGTGCGTCTATAAATGTTATGACCAAATAATTCCTATCCAATCTAAACATTGCTGGTCTCTGAGACACACCAACCATTTTGCAACTGGCTGATAGTTCTACTATTAAACCTGATGGGGTAATTGAAGATGTTATAGTCACCCTACATTTTTGGGAGTATCCCGTAGACTTTGCGGTTCTCTCCCCTAAAGCTGATATGGGTGGGTACCCTCTGATTTTAGGATGACCATGGTTGGCCACTACTAATGCCTTCATAGCTTGTCGGTCAGGGAAGATAACCATCTCTAAAGGTGTCAATACCAAAAACTTGACACTCTACTCCCCTGCTCAACCCAAGTTGTAGGATGAGGATGCCATATGGCTAGAATTAGATGAACTTGATCTAGAAACCAACTCAATCTAGAAACTCATGGTAATAGGAAGAGAGCCTTTTTTAGCCTCTAGGGAAGAAGATAAGATAATCTCATCTATCCTCACTAATAACTATGGCATAGATTCCCAGTTGTGTCCACAATTGGACTGTGTCTTAGAGACTATTTTGACCACTCCAAATGCATCTCCATATTCACTGTCCTCCAACTATCTTCATCTCTTATTACCCCATGAACTGGCTTCACCTCCAATTGTTAAGTTGGCCATGATGGATAAGGTCATCAAAATGGAAATTTGTCCTGGCAAAGAATTGAATATCAGCTCTAACCTATCGTTACCATGTCAAAAAGATATCCTTTAGCTACTAGAAGAAAACCAGTAGGATTTTTCCTGGGATTACACCAATATGAAAGGAATAGATCCCAAACTTTGTACCCATCAAATTTATATAAGTCCAGATTATAAACCTGTCAGGAAGCCCCAACACAGAGTCAATCCTATCCTAAGGGATATAGTCAAAACTGAGCTCCAAAAGCTACTTAATGTTGGGTTTATCTACCTAATTTCTAATAGCCAATGGGTGTCACCTCTTTTCATAGTGCCCAAAAAAGGAGGTAAATGGCACATTTTTGTGGATTACCGGGTGCTCAATATAGCTACTAAAAATGACCATTTTCCACTACCATTCATAGACCAAGTCCTTGATAACCAAGTAGGTAAGAAGTATTTTTCCTTCTTAGATGGGTTCAGTGGTTACAATCAAATTCAAATAGCTCCCAAGGATCAGGAGAAAACTACCTTCACCTGTCCTTGGGGAACTTTTGCATATTTTGTCTTCCCTTTTGGCTTATGTAACGCTCCTGCCACTTTTTAGCAAGCAGTCATCAGTATCTTTTCAGACATATCTTCTGATTGTATGGAAATATACATGGATGACTTCATTACCTATGGGAACACCTTTGATGAAGCCAAGGAAAATTTGGCAAAGGTCCTCCGAAGATGCCAGGACTATAATCTCTCTCTCAATAGTGAGAAGTGTTTTATGATGATGAAAGAAGGTATCATGTTGGGACATTTTATTTCCTCACATGGCATCCAGGTAGACCCCACCAAGATTTCAGTCATTAGTACTCTTACCACACCAGAGAAACAGAAAGATGTCCATATTGTTCTCGGCCATGCTGGGAATTACAGATAGTTTATCAAGGATTTCAGCCAAATTGTAGCTCCCCTCTATAATCTGTTAAAAAAGGACTCTGATTTTACTTGGATTTCTGAGTGTGATAAGGCTTTCCTACAGCTGAAGGAAGTTCTAAAAAATGCACCCATATTGCGCAAACCAAATTGGGAATTGCCCTTTCATATTCATACAGATGCTTCTGATTATGCTATCAGGGAAGTATTGGACCAGCAAGAGGATGCAATTGAACATGCCATTTATTTTATCAGAAAGAATCTGCAGGGAGCCAAATTCAATTATACAGTGATAGAAAAAGAGTTGTTTGCAGTAATTTATGCTCTGAACAAGTTCAGGCATTATATTACTAGTTATCAGATTTTTGTCCACACTGACCATTCTACAATCTGGTACCCGATGAATAAACCATCTATCTTAGGAAGATTAGCTTGTTGGTTACTACTCATGCAGGAATTTGACATCACAATCATCGACAAGCCTGGGAAAGCCAATGTTGTGGCTGACTTTCTCTCTCACTTGCATGTTCCTGATGATCCTGCAGCCATAGATGATAGTTTTTTGGATAAACATTTTTTCCTATTGCAAGCACACAGTCCCTGGTATGCTGACCTTGCCAATTATCTCACAACTGGTCCAACACCGGCCCACTTTTCTTCCAAGGAACATTGGCTGCTAGCTGAGAAAAGTTTCAACTTTTCTTGGATTGCTGGTTTCATGTTTTACACTGGCCCAGATGATGCATCCGTGAGGATAAAAATTATGACATTCTCTTAGCATGTCATGATGAGCCATGCGGTGGCCACTTTGCAGCCAAAAGGATGGCCTTCAAAATCCTGACTACTGGGTATTATTGGTCGACTCTCCACAAAGATGCCTCTTAGTACACCAAGAAATGTGATCAGTGCCAGCGAATGGGGAGGCCTACTAAGACCGATGAGATGCCCCTACAGTAATAGGTGGTGGTCACACCCTTTGATAAGTGGGGCATTGATTTTGTGGGTCCAATTGACCCTTCTTCTCAAGGTAAGTCTTACATTTTAGTCTGTACTGACTATGCTACTAAGTGGGCCGAGGCTAAACCAATGAAGCATCCCTGGGACAACAATGTTGTAAATTCTTGTATGAGGCCATTTTTACCCGCTTTGGTGTTCCAAGGGAAATCATCTCTGATTAAGGGGCACAATTCACTTCCAACCTCATCGCTGCTCTAATGGAATAATACCACATTCATCATGCTAAGTCATCTCCCTACCATCGGTAGGCCAATGGTCAGGTTGAAGTCACTAACCGTGAATTAGAGGCCATTCTTACCAAAACCGTTGTTGTTCATAAGAAGGATTGGGTAGCCAGGCTTCCTGAAGCACTGTGGGCTTACCACACTACTTGGAAGTCTACTACAAGATTCACCCCATTCCAGTTAGTCTATGGCAAGATGGCCATGATGCCTATCAATTTCAAACATAGGACATTGTGGACAGTATTGGAGCTGGACCTTGATCTCACTACAGCTCAGCAGGAACGAGTTCTCACCCTGAATAGTCTGGATGAATGGAGGAAGTTTTCCCTGGCTAACACTGAACTGATCCAACAATAGCACAAGCAGTGGCATGACAAGTTTATTAAAGATAAAAAAATATTTGTCAGTGATTGGGCTCTCTTGTACAACTCCAGATATCACCACACTCCTGGTAAGTTCCAAACCCACTGGTTAGGGCCTTATGAAATTATTGTTTTATTTTCCAATGGTACTGTGCAGTTGTTGACCGTTGAGCCTATTCGATTCAAGTTATTGGTTAATGGCCAGCCTCTCAAGATGTACCATAAACCCCAGAGCAAGACCAAGTTCCTACAGCAGTTTGCGAGCACTAAAGTCCACAATCCTCCTGTAGTGCAAGAATGTGAGCCCCTCGCTCATATTCGTTCTTCACTTTCAGAATAATGTTCGCTTCACTGCATAATAAATACTTTCTGCCTGAAAGTACCTTCTCCATAATAAAAACCTCACCTCACATTTTTCTCTCTTCCATCTTTTTCATTTCACCGTATCGCTCAATTCGAGCATATCTCGTCATTCGCCACTCTTCCTGCAGCTCTTTCCAGGTTTGTGGCACGATCTCTCATACATATTTTATTTTTATTTTCTTTATTTAGGAGTCTAGTGCTCTTTATTTTAATTCTCTTGTGAGACATGGCACGGTGGGACCCGGGCCTTCACCTTAGTTGGGGGGAGGTTCATTTATTGTTTGTTTATTATTTCAGTCATTTCAGCGCTTCATGATATTTACTTCCTATCTTGTCAAAACCCTTATCCACATGACTGCTGATAAATGTTTTAAAAGTCTGAAACCTATGATTATGTCATCAATTATGCTGATAAATGTTTTAATAAGAGTCTGTAACCTATGATTATGTCATCAATTATCAATGAATTAAAAGCTATTAAGGGTTGAGTTAAAACAATAATGATCTGGGTGCGACGTGTTCGGGTGGCACATACCTTAACACACGTGAACAAATTATGAAAACTAATAAGCTCTACTTCTTGATACGAGTGTTCTTCAGTACTCTTTCACCTCTAAATTTTTGCACCATCAATCTGCAAAAGATTTGAGTCTGTAAAATGAATTCTCCATTACAAAGTTCGGCATACATCCTACAGGGCAGTATTTTGATAGTAGCAGCTATGGGTGGGGATCTCCAAAGGTGCAAGCTGACCGATCATAGTGTTCTTTTAGCATCAGCATCTAGTTGTGAAACATTCCACAGAAGAGGATGGTTAGACTACTGCCTGAGCCTCAATGGATTTGATGAAGAAATTGCTCATGAATTTTTGAATACTTTACGAGGTGGCTTTGCAGTAGTAAAAGGGTTGAGAGTTGAATTCTCAGAGGAGATAGTGGCAGAAGTCACAAAGTTACCACAAGAAGGGGGAAAATGGTCAAAGGATATTGATGTGCATTCGGCTAGGGCACAGTTTACTCTTCATGGTGACCCTCCTCTAGACATTAACAAGAAGCAGGGTACCTCGAGAATCTAACTACTTGAACATTACATGCAACCGGCCACCTTCATCATTCAGTATTTCGTTTGTGAAGGCTGATATAAGTACCTTCATGGGATACATTTCAAGATTCTAAGTACCCTACACCATGACAATCGACCGGTGAGTCTACCTAGTTTTTTGTTCAATATTATTCAGAAACAAGCTACTATGGTTCAAATAGGAAAAGTTTAGGATGTTTCGCATCACTGTTTAATTAAAACTATCATAGAAACAGAATTGAATAAATAGTCCATAGTCACATGGGAGGAATTTTTACAAATGGATAATTTAGCACCTAGGGTAGAAGGCCCTAGAGGCCAAGGTGTTGGGAGAAGGGAAAAATCTGAAATAGGAGTTCGTAAGGTTATCTCAAGAATTGATCCTGAAGCCTCCTCCTCAAACCCAAGACAGCCTAAAAGGAAGGCTTGTATAAAAGAAACTCCTATTGCCACTAAGAAAAGAAGAAAACATTGGTAAAGCCACTATTTCCCCTGATACCTCTCCTACTAAGGAAACCCAGTCACCTTCTAAGGAGACTGAAAGAAAAACCCTAGGAGAAGAGGCAATAAATTCTAAACCACAATCTAGTAGGGAAAAGGAGAATGGTGCATCTGATGAAACCCTACCTGAAGCTGAAGAAGAGCCCATGAGAGAAACCCCTAAAGCCATTAAGAAAAAGAAATGCATGATCCCTCAAAGTTCTATTCAAACCCCTGTAAGGCAAAGTCCTCGATTTACCGCCACTTCTAACAAAAATGTTGAGCCACCTACTCATACCATAGAAATTGAATCTTCCCAATCCATTGAATAACCTTTCCTTGAGCCAATAAACCAGGAGTCAATAGAAATTGAAGGAATAGGTAATATTTCTAAGAAGGATCCTAAAGCAGAAAAGGATGTTTCCAGTGATTATATTCTTGTGGGAAGTGATAAAGAATCAAAAAATGAGGAAGGATTTGTTAATAGCCCTGGTATGAAAGATAACCTTGAGGATTGCATGGAAGAAGATTTGGATGACTCAGGGGGTTTTCCTTCTGATGAATTCCCCGTGCTTAACCAGGAAGGGATTAGGGACATAATAGGATAGGTCAGTAACGATAATTTAGATGTGTTGGCAAATACAGCTGAAACTTGCCAAGAGAATGATTCAATCAGAACTCTTGATGTAAGTAAGGGTAATCTTTTTCCACATCAAGATAAGAAATAACAACCACATACCACATATTCTCAGCCTAGGGCATCTAAACCTGTACCTAAAATTGTCACTGAATGGATTGACATCCTTTATTAGGGACCAATGCCACCAACAGATTTGTCCACCCCTGTTGTTGTAGGGTTACACTTATATCAGCAATTCCAATGGGAAAAGGCTCAGTGGGGTTTGGAAAAATAAAGATTATAGATAACCATTGATGAGCAGGCTCATCAACTTAAATAGAAAATAGATCAGGTAGTAGTATTGGAGGAAAGGATTCAAAAGATAACTGAACTAATTCCTCAGGAAATGGCATGTAGATTGCCATCCCTAGTTTATACCTTGTTTTTAACAGAATAATTTGTCAATTTTCAGATGACCAGGGTTGTAGAGGGGTTGAATCCTTCTGTAGCAACTCCACATGAACTTTATGATTCTTTCCAGTCGGCCCCAACGACCATCAAAAAATTTCTATGTGAGTTGTACTTGCACAATTTTGCAGTGCCTAATAATCATGAGTGGATGTTTAGTTAAGGGTAGTAATATCCTGGGTTCAAAATGAAATAAGCAGAGAACATCAGACTCTACCATATAGAAACAAGGAAATAGATATTCCATTAATGATTAGACCTGAGGTACAGGATTCCAAGAGGACTTATCTTGATTGGATTTTGATTACCCTAAATCCAAGTGGAGCTCAAAAGGTTAACCCAGTTAGGGAGCAGGCATATTTAGATTGGGAACAGCATTCAACCCAAGGTATTGATGATGCAATTTCAATATGTAGGAAAAGGTGGATGGGAATGTCACATGATCTAAGAATCAGGGAACCACATTCCCCTCAGAACTTAATCCTTGTTGCTCGAAGGGTTCCACGATATATATCAATGGGCATAACACTCCAGAATTATTGGATTCCACTAAGGTTCCAGCCACATCTGGTTCTACAGCCTTTAATGGCACTAAATGAATTAGCAGAGGATTATAGCACAGCCCAGGAAGAATAGCGGTGGGAAAGGCTGCAAAAAACTCATGGATACTTCAACCATGTGTTTAATGAATCAGGAGTCAAAACTGCCAGTGACTTGAGGGTATGAGCTCCGGTTCAAAACTTCATAATTGTTGGAGGCCAGCAATAGCTCAATAGGGGGGAATGATGAGCCAATCTAATGGCCATCTTTTGATAACTCTTTTTTCCATCTTCGTGATAAAGTTTACTTGCAATTGATACTTGAACTTATGTTTTTTTTTTTTTTATATTTTATGTAAGAAATGGACATAAGTAGGAAGTTAGATGGCGAAAAGGTTATGAAAGTATGACACTTGGAACTTATGATCTTATATAAAATGAAGAAGTAATATAACTAAATGAATGGTTCCCTTTTCTATGCTATGTTTGAGGGTAGTGTCCTTCTTGTCACTTATGTCCTACAAGAGCATTAATTAAGTTGAAATACTTTCTTCTAAATTTTAGTTATGAAAATAGATATATGTGTCGAAGATGGTATGTGTGCAGTAATCCTTTTTGCAGGAATCAGTGGAGCAGATCTAGAATCCAGCAGAGTGTCACTGAAGAAGTCAAGGTCAAGTTCTTTCACCCTAGGCCTCAGGCTGAACCAGTTGAGAGCACGTGAACCAAGATAAGCGTCATTAAAAGATCTTTTTGGGAAGGCTGGGTCAATATAGTTTCCTATTTTATGCCATGTGCGGGTCTAGAACCACCGTATGCTACATTCTGGGACAATTTATTGAATAAATGCTATATTCTGTTATGAGATATTTTGTATTGATTACAATCCCCATCTAATGGAGTAATCCTAGATATTAGTTGTAAGTTGTAGTTTCCCTTTAAATAAGATGTCTACTGAACTTTGAGCAGCACGACGATAGAGATAGAGTTAGTGTTCCAGTAGTCTATTGTAATTCAGAAAAGAGAAAATACAATCTTGTTTTCTGCTTCTTTTGTAATCCATGTTTTATGAATAAGTAATGAGAGCTTCAATTTCTAGTATCTAAGATCTTGTTCATTCACGCTTCCATGGGGGCCCACACGGGAGGTGAATCTAATTCGTAGTTAAGTAGGTTGCAAGTTATTTTAAATAAGTAGGTTGCAAGTTATTTGAAGCAAGTAAGACTCTGTTGCTCTTGCAGCCATTAGTAACAGCACTAATGGTTGTTCCTACAGCAAAGGCAGTTAGCTATTTTATTGTTCCTTCAGCATAGAGTTAAAATCCTAGCAAGTTCCTTTATCTTTAGATTACACTGTTGATATTTTAGTTCCTATTTTAGTCCCATTTCAAGTATTTTCCATTTACTATAATGATGGATTTTAGAATGGATTAGAGCATATACTTTGCAGTCACCATTTCAAGTTCACACTCCCTGGTCAATAATTTAATTAGTTCAATGTATTGTTTCTAGTGGAAAGGATGCATAATCCTTAACTACAGAGGTATTATAAAGAGCAGTCATGGTTGACAACAAATGGGTTCACATAGTTACAATATTTTCATGCTTCCCTCACCTAGGATATGTAAATATATGTTTTCTTTTTGAAAAAATAGTACATTTTGGAAAAGAAACAAATGGGAAAGAAAAGACGGGAAGCGTAATTTACTCATTTATCAATAGTGCAGGAGCACCTAGGGGTTATATGTTTGCAACCCTAAAATTTTGATGTGAGAGATCCAATTAGGGTCATGGTGTGAATAAGGACAATTCAAGAGTCCAATAGGTGTGTTTGGTGACCATTGTGTTTTGTTTTGTCAATTTAGCCAAGACGTGTCAAGTTGACCCAAAGAGTTGCAATGTAGGCCAAAATTGGAATAGTGTGGAAAATGGCACCAAGAGTGCATAAAATGTCTTTTTTGGTTGTAGAAATTCCTAAGGGATGTAAAAACATCATTCTACACCCATAGATTGGGTTAATGCATTGAACATGGCAAAGTTGTAAAACTTCCAAAAAAGTTGCTAAAAGCTACTTTTGCAACTTTTCAAAGTTGCTCGACAACATTTGGATGGTTAGGGCATTTTTGTAGGAAATTAGTTATGGGTTAGAACTAATAGTGAAAACATGATGGGGGGAGGGCTATAAGAACTTCCAAGACATTGTAAGAGGGTAGGATAACATTTTGCACAAACTTCAATAGTAAATAATTAAGAGTTTTTAGGAACTCTCTGCATATTCTTATCAACTCATGTAATTCATGTTTAATGGATTGAACTTTATGCTTTACCAATGTAGATATTTAGAGTAGACTCTTTTATTTAATTATGTATTTTGGTTTTGAATATTTTCAATTTTTTTGTGTAAAGTAAATTCCTATCTTTGGTTCCTGTTCACTAGACTAGACAACGTTGGGTCCAATAAAATGACTCTACTTTGAAAACCCTCCATAGGAGACTAATGAACCTTGGAGGAATGAGATAAAAGTTAGTGTACAGTAGTTTCCTTTTTGTTAGAGTCCTAAAAGAGATTTTTTCTATTTTTAAAATCTTTCCCTAGGCGAGCTCTGTCATAGCCCGGCTAGGAAGAAAGAGTAATAGAGGTTAAAAACTTGCAGGAGCAGATTGAATTGACCAATCCAATGACAAGGAGGTATTCATAAGGTTTAGACAGAGCCTTGGTGAAGAGATAAAGAGAAGTTGAACCCATTTGAGTTGATTTCCCATTGGAAAATTGAATTCAATCTTGTTTCTTTATAAATCACTTGTATTAGGGTTTGGCACTGTATGAAGGGTTAAAGAATTAAAACTTACAAAATCCTTTAGAACTTCCAAAAGGGTGTCAATAATGGTAAAGAGTTCAATAGGTTATTTGAAATATTTTTGAATTAGAGCTCAAAAACCTTTAAATTAGGGCTAATTGAGACCTACAAGTCTATTAGGCCTAAAAATAAGGAAATGAAATCGATAGAATAATGGTTTAAAGACCACACAATATAGGATGTTTGGTGACTGATTTGATGTGTTTCGAAGCCCTAGGCTCTTGTAAGATGAATATGGAAGGGCTAGGAAGCTATTTGTTAAGATTACCCTTGTGAGTTCAACTTAGAAATGTGTGAAATTTGACTTGATAGAGAAGCTCTAGGAGAGTAGGATGGGAAAGATATTGAACCTCCTAAGCTAGAAGGGTTTGTGAATCGAAAGAATCCCTAGAAAGTACTAAAAAATGACCTGGAGAAGAGCTCAAAGTAGCTCATTTAAGGAGTATCCCTATCAAAGTGGTATCGGAGCCTAAATATTTGGGTAGGAAGTAGTTGCATGTCAGTTAATAAATCAGTGGGTGAATCCAAGATGGTGACAATTGAAGAGTTGGCCAAGAAGGTCGCTGAATAAGAAGAGGATAATGTGATGCTCAGGGAAAGGTTAGGCCACTTTGAGAAATTTTTTGGGGAATTTGAAGTAAATACTGAGGAGGTGAGTGTGAAAATAACCAAAAAAAGATGAAAATGACAAAGGTATAGAAGAAGAAGATGTAATCCTTGAACCATACCCTTTTCTATAAGAAGAACATTTTCTTAGAGCCCTCAAAGCCATGGGAGGAAAATCATTGGAAGGAGTACCAATGTTTAATGGGAATATGGAGCCTGATATTTTCATGGAGTGGATGGAAGGATTGGAGAATCATTTTGAGTGTGAAGGTGTTAGTGAAGCCCAAAAGGTGAATGTGGCTAAATCTAGACTGAGAGAAACTACCCTAACCTCATTGAAGTTTGTCCAAGCAGAGAGATAGAAGGAAAGGAAGAACCCTGTCAGTTCTTGGAAGGGTATGGTGGAGAAAATCAAGAAGACATACATACCAGAGGATTATGAATCCAAATGCATAGGAAAGGAAAAACTTGAGACAAAATGATCTTGATGTTAATACATATATAGAGGAATTTCAAAATTTATGTTTAAGATCTAATGTGGCCGAAGATGAGAGCATCAAAGTGGCTAGATATATGAATGGGTTGAGATGGAGAATTCAAGAAGAGATTATTTTATTAAGTCACACCATAGTGCATAAGTACCATCAATTGGCACTTAAGGTGGAAGAAAGGAGTAGAAAGAGGTAGGAGCAGAGCCATAGAGGTAGAGGCAAAGGAAGAGATGGAAGAGGATAAAGAGGTGGTTTCTGTGGAAGGAGCATAGACCAGAGGTCCCAAGGGGAATCCAAGTTGATAGAGAAGAGTGGGGATTCCAATAGCAGAGGAAGCTATAGAGGAAGGGGGTCTAACAATAGAAGAGGTATGTCTTGGGGGTCAAGAAGGTGATCCTACTTCTCCACCATGAAGTGCTACAATTGTCATCCAATCGGACACCCTACTTATAGATGTCCAGAGAAAGCTTCATCATCCAAAGGAGGGGATAGGAGAGTGAAATATGTTCAAGAAGATAGTGCAAGTGTAGAGTCTCGAGAGGTTAATCTCAATTTAGAGGTTGGAGAGAACCTCATGCTAAGGAGAATCTTGATCAAAGAGCCAATGAAGGAGGAACCAAGCTACAAAAGGTCACTATTCAGAATCAAGTGTAATATTTTGGGAAAGGTATGAAAAATTTTCATTGAATCAAGGTCTGCAAATAATAGTATTTCAGAAGAAGTAGTTAGGAAGTTAAAATTATAGAGAATCTCCCATACTAATCCCTATATATCCACTTGGTTTAACAAGGGACAACATGTGATAGTCAATGAATAGGCTTGGGTAGAATTCAGCATAGGTGGATACAAGGATAAGGTTCTTTGTGATGTGTTATCAATGAATGTATGTCATCTCTTAGTAGGTAGACCATGGAAATATGATAGGAAAGCAATCCATGATGGGGAAAAGAATTCAGATGCCTTTCAGAAGGATGGGGTTACTTTTATAATTAAATCCATCCTAGATGAGGATGAAGTTAAACCCACTAGCCCTAAGGTCCTCTTATTTGGGGAGAAATCATTTTTACACACTCTCAAAGAAGGTGATGGAGTAGGATTTTATTTGGTATTGAAGCCTAGGGAAGAGAAGGTAACTAGAAAGGTGGAGATCCCAGAAGAGGTGAAATTTATGTTAAATGAGTTTAAAGACATAGTGAGTGATGGGACACTAACTTCTTTGCCACCACCAAGAGCTATTAGTCATCAGATATACTTTATAAAGGGAGCTTCCTTGTTTAATAAGGCATCCTACAACATGACACCTCAGCAAAATGAGGAAGTGGCTAAACAGGTGCAAGAACTCCTAGATAGTGGTTTAATCAGGAAGAGCATTAGTCCTTATGCAATCCAGAAAGGAGGAACATGGAGTTTTTGTACTGACTCTAGAGTCATTAATATAATCACTATTAGGTATAGGCTCCCCACTCCTATAATTGAAGATCTTATGGACTGTTTAGGGGGTGAAAAGTATTTTACAGAGATAGACCTTAAAAGTGTCTATCACCAGATAAGAATCAACAAGGGAGATGATTGGAAGACAACCTTCAAGACCAAAGAATGGATTGTTATACCATTTGAGCTAACAAATGCCCCTATCACATTCATGAGGTTAATGAATGAAGTCCTAAAGGACTATATTGGTAAGTTTTTAGTTGTCTATTTTGATGAAATCTTGATTTTTAGTAGAACAAAAGAAGAACATCTTGAGCATCTAGCTATTTTTTTGAGGATATTACATGATGAGAAGCTAACCATAAATTTGGACAAGTGTGAGTTTATGAAGAATGAATTAGTGTATCTTGGCTTTGTAGTATCCCAAGGTAATTTGAGATGGACACATTAAAGGTAAAAGCAATTCTTAGTTGGCATCCCCCTAAGATAGCTAGTGAAGTGAGAAGCTTCCATGGATTGGCACAATTTTATAGAAAGTTCATCAGGAACTTTAGTGGTATATGTTCACCAATTCGAGAAACCATACGAGGGATTAGAACTAAGTTCCAATGGACAGAATCAGAAAATAAGGGGTTTGAAGTCTTGAAGTAGGTGGCTAGTCAACCTATCTTAGTGTTACCTAGTTTTTATAAACTCTTCACAATTGAGTGTGATGCAAGCAATGTTGTAGTTGGAGCAATACTAAGTTAGGAGGTCAGGCCTATGTTATTTTTTAGTGAAAAGGTCAATGAAGCTAAAAGAAGGTACTATTCTTATGACTTGGAGTTATATGCTCTTGTTCAGTCCTTAAGGAAATGGAGGCAATACCTATTTCCAAAGGAATTTTTTGTCTATACACATAACCAAGAGCTTAGTTTACTCAACTCACAAGATAAGTTGAGTCATAGGCATATCAAATGGGTAGGGTATTTGTAGTCCAATACATTCTTTATTAAGCACAAGAAGGGTCAACACGTTAAATTTGTTGATGCTTTAAGAAGAATCTTGTCAAAAGTCCAAGAGATTTAGTTAAAAATTATTGTGATTGATAGTTTTAAGGAGCTCTATAAGGATGATGAATATTTTTCTGCAGCCTACAAGGTATGTGAGAATTTTTAGAATCACTTACATAGTGAATATGCATATTATACATTGCAAGATGGACTATTTTTTAAAGGAGGTTAGCTTTGTGTACCAAGGGGGTCAATGAGAGAAACTATGATCCAAGAAAAGCATAATGGCAGTTTGAATGGATATTCTGGGTTGAATAAAACCTTGGAATTGATACAAAGATTCTACTATTGGCCAAATATTCATAAGGATATCAAAAGGTATGTGGAATACTGCACTATATGGAAAAAAGCCAAAGGAACTTATTCAAATTCTATACTCTGTCAGCCTTTACCAATTCCCAATAGGTCATGGGAGTGTGTAAGTAGGGATTTTGTTGTTGGGCTACCTAAGACAAAGACTAGTTTTGAGAGCATCTATGTTGTGGTAGATAAATTTAGCAAGATGTCTCATTTTATTCCTTGTAAGGTGACCCATGATGCTATTCAAATAGACAACTTATTCTTTAAATAGGTGATTAGGATTCATGGTTTACCAACCAGCATAGTGTTTGACAGAGACTCAAAGTTCTTCAGTCATTTCTCAAAAAACTTGTGGAAAAGGTTAGGTACCAACTTGGAATTTGGGTCTTCCTACCATCCTAAACTGATGGACACATAGAATTTTTCAATAGGACACTTGGAAACCTATTAAGGTGTTTAACCAAAGAGTATGGTCAAGCTTGGGATCAAGTCATCCACCAAGCATAATTTTCTTACAATGATTTTGAGAAGATGATAATAGGGAAGATTCATTTTGAAATAGTGTATGGTATGCATCCTAGAGGTGTGCTGGAGCTTAGAGACCTTGGAATTATGGAAAGAGAAGTGGATATGCTGAGCATTTTGCACAATCCATAAAGGAGATACATGAGCAAGCGAAACGGTCTCTACAAGAGAATACCAAGAAGATAAAGGATAGAGTTGATGAAAAGAATAGAGACATGCATATTGCAGTAGGGGACTTGGTACTGATGCATTTGAACAAAGAAAGACTTCAAAAATGAGTACCTAGAAAGTTACAAATGAGAAGAATTGGTCCATGCAAAATACTAGCCAAATATGGAAGTAATGCCTACAAGGTGAACTTACGAAAAGACATTGTTCTATCCCTTTTTTTTAATGTGGTGGATCTTGTGCCTTACAAAGGTCCCTATCTAGAGGAAGGTAAAGGTGATTATGATGTTGTAGAGGTAGTCATTGATTTGATATTGCCTCCCCACAGTAAGCCACAAGCAGAGAAAGTACTAGATTCTAGATTTGTAAAGACAACTAGACACAAAATTCACATAGAACATTTGATCAAGTAGAAGAATATGTTTGAATTTGAAGCCACTTGGGTATGTGAAAGTGATTTCAAAAATATGGGAATTGATCCAACCCTCTTGTCACTTGATGTGACTTGATTCTTTTTCTACTACGGGAGAATGGTACAGGATCAACTAGGGGTTATATATTTTCAACCCTAAAATTTTGATGTGAGATCAAATCAGGGTCATGGTGTGAATAAGGACTAGTCAAGAGGCCAAAAGGTGTGTTTGTTGAGCTTTGTGTTTTTTTTTTGTCAATTTAGCCAAGATGTGTCAAGTTGATCCAAAGAGTTGTAATGTAGGCAAAAATTGGAATAGTGTGAAAAATGGCACCAAGATTGCACTAAATGTCTTGTTTTGGTTGTAGAAAAGCCTAGGCGATGTAAAAAAAAAATATTCTAAACCCATAGATTGGATCAATTCATTGAAAATGGCAAATTTGTAAAACTTCCAAAAAAGTTGCTAAAAGCAACTTTTGCAACTTTTCAAAGTTGCTTGACAACTTTTGGATGGTTTGGGAATTTTTGTAATAGATAAGTTATGGGTCAAAACTGATAGTTGAAACATGATGGAAGGAGGTATATAAGACCTTCCAGGACATTGGAAGCGGGTTGGATAACATTTGGCATGAGCTTTAATAGTAAACAATTGAAAATTTTTAAGGAATTCTCTGCAGATCCTTATCAACTGGTTTAATTTGTGTTTAATAGATTGAAATCAATGGTTTACCACTCTAGATAGTTAGAGTAGAACATTTTCTTGCATTGTGTATTTTGGTTTTTAATATTGTCAATTTTTGTGTGTAAAGTAAATTCTTGTCTCTGGTTCCTATTCATTGGACTAGATAGAGTTGGGTCCAATAAGATGACTCTACTTTGAAACCCCTCCATGGGAGACACATAGCCCTTGGAGGAATGAGAGTAGAGATAGTGTACATTAGTTTCCTTTTTGTTAGAAACCTGAAAGTGATGTTTTTTAGTTTTAAACTATTTCCCTAGGCGAGCTCTGCCATAGCCCGGCTAGGAAGAAAGAGTAACAGAGGTTAAAAACTTGAAGGAGTAGATTAGATTGACCAATCCAATGACAATGAGGTGTGCACAATATTCACATAGAGCCTTGGTGAAGAGAAAAAGATAATTTGAATCCATTTGAGTGGATTTCCCAATGGAAAATTGAATTCAAGCTTGTTTCCTTGTAAATAACTAGCGTTAGGGTTTGGCACTGTACAGAGGGTTGAATAATCAAATTTTACAAAATAATTTAGATATTCCAAAAGGGTGTACATAATGGTGAAGATTTTAGTAGTTTGTTTGTAATATTTTTGAGTTAGAGCCCAAAAAATTTGGAATTAGGGCTAATAGAGACCTATAAGCCTATTAGGCCTAAAAACAGGGAAACTTGAAATCGATAGAACAATGGTTTAAAGACCATACAATATGGGATGTCTGGTGACTGAATTGATGATTTTGGAAGCCCTAGGCTCCTATAGGATGAATGTGGAAGGGCTAGGAATATTTTTGTTGAGCTAGCCCTTGTGAGTTCAACTTAGGAATGTGTGAAATTTAACTTGATAGAGAATCTCTAGGAGAGTAGGAGGGGAAAGAGATTAAACCTCCTAGGGTAGAAGGGTTTATTAATGGAAAGAATCCCTAGAAGGTCCTAGAAGTGACCTAGAGAAGAGACCATAGTAGCTCATTTGAGGAGTCTCCCTATCAATTAAACCCTTCAAATTTCTTTGTGATTCCATTCATGATGATTTCTATGAAATTAGAAAAAATGAGTCATCAACCTTCTTTATTATAAGTTCAAAACCAATATTTTATAGATACACATCATAATCATCATCTCTTCCATAGAAAAAGGCCAACATGGAAAACATATCTTGTAAATCTTGCATGAAAGCTTTATTAGAAATAGGAAATTCAGGCCTAGTCTGGTTACAAAAGGAAAGAGCATCACCCCTTTTGGAGAAGGACTCTTTAAATGCTTCCTGACTAAATCTAATAATTTTATGTTCATAGGGGAGACAAAATTTTGTGAATTGCATGAGTAGTAATAATTTATTTCAATTCAGTTCCACAAAGGGTTCTAGTTTGCGGGTTGAAACACCTAGCATAGGCACTCACTAGCTCCTGTAGACACCCTAAAATGGACATACTTGCGACCTTACATTAAAAAACTAATTTTCATCTATTAATTAATGGTTTTTAGTCATTAATTAATCATCTATTTCTTCTAAAATCCATCCCCACATAATTTAATCATTTTCGTAAAATTAATTTTATTTAATTAATCAATCTTAATTAATTCATCTTTATTAATTAATTAAATTCAATTTCCTAAATTTTAAAATCAAATATTTAAACTTATTAATTTATTCTTCTAATTAAATTAATTTGACTCAAAAAGTCTATTTAAGTCAAAATGCAACTCAATTATCTCATGTTTGAATACTTTAATTTCTAAAATCAATTAAATATTCAAATAAATCCTTTCTGTAGTTCAAAAAAGGGAACTCCTGATAAGATCTTTGGGATTACATAATTTCCTCCACCTTCTCTTCAGCTCAAGAAAGTAACTCTTAATCATATTTTTAGTTAACTAAACATCCCCCCTTATCTCCAAGTTGAAGAGGTGGAGTTTATTGGTTGCTTTTCAGTTAACTAAACAACCCCTCTTCTCTCCAAGTTGAAGAGGTGGATTTTATAGAGTGCTTCTCCAATTCCTTTTGATCCTAACCATTCATTCTCCAATTTCTAGCATTGATCTCATTTGTCCAAATCATTTCCATATTCTATATAATCAACCCTTCTCAACCATTTGAAGGATCCAAGATTTGAAGCTTTGTGCACTCTTACTCTACAAGATTCTTACAAAGCATCAAGCATTCTTGTGATCATATAAATATCATTTTCTCAACACTCCCAAGTCACAAACATTGTCAATACCAATACTAAGCACCATTCATCCAGCATTTTAGGAGTAGAGAGAAGCAATAGAAGCTTCAAGCATTGTGTTTTGCATTCATTTATTTTCCTCTATCTTTATTTTTATTTTATTGTCCTTAGATTCATTCTTAGTAGTTTTGACTACTTTCCCCCTTTGTAAATCGGTGCTACTAACCCTCATTATTGAGTGTGTAGGATTGGATCTACACATTTTGGTGAACCCGAAATGAATCGAATAGCATGATAATCACTTGCAAACGAAAAAAAAAATTCCTAGCCTCAGTCGTACAACCGCAGCTTCATTTTTTATTTTTTTGATAAATAATATAATTTCACAATTGACGAAAGTTTTTTGCAATTGACAAAAGTTTTCCACAATCGACTGGTTTATTACCGCAATTGATCTCTATAATTGTGCAATTGCCAATTGTATTTCACAATCAATTCTTGTATTTTTGTAGTCTTTGGTTTAGGTAATTTTTTGCAATCAACAGATATATTTCGTATTCGCTAGAGGAATTTTGAAATCACCAAAAGAATTTTTCAATCGCCAGCACATTGCCGCAATCGACAGAACAATTTCTCAATTGAAAAAATTGTGTCGCAATCGCCAGGAGAATTTTGCATCTAATAGAAGAATTTCACATCTGACAGGAGAATTTTGTAATTTCTCTATTTCATCATTTTGTTAATCAGATCTAATTTTTTCTCAATTTCTATGTAGGAAAGAACAAATGACATATGGAAAAAAGGATAATCAGACACACCCTAGGGTTTAGATCATGAAAAGAATCTATAAGAAGAATCGCTCATTACCACACACAACAAAATACAATCTTGGCAATCGCAACTGAACATCAAAGCAAATCCTTTAACAGGTATATTGATTCGCTCAAGCATTTTTTAGCCAAATATAAAGCTACCATGAGCCTTAACACTCTTAATATTCAAGGTGTTTCTAAATATTATTCATTTTGATTGTTAGGATTTTTCAGTACTGATATCTTCTTGACATCTTGTAGCATGGAAATAGTTTTAAGAAAGCAACCTAAAATCAACTCATTTGTCTTTTTGGTGCTTAAAATGAAAAGTGTATGCAAAACATCACATTCTTATTTTTTGATTTGGTGCTTAAAATTGACATATGGTTAAAGATTGAACAAAGAAAAGAATATTTGATTTTGGTGCATCTAAAATTGAGCAACACAACCTCATCTTTCGATTTGGTACATAAAATTGACGTGGTGGTTAACAATTGAACAAGGAAAAGAATCTTTGAATTTGGTGCATCTAAAATTAAATAAGAAATCATCATTTGGTTTGGGCTTAAAATTTAACTTGCATGCATGTATGGATGATAGATTAGTTCACACTTGATATTTTGGTGCTTAAACGATTAACCTTGTCTCTTGAGTCTTTGGTGCACTTGCACAATCTGTTAGAATAACAACCTTTATACTTTTTATAGAGGCCTATCTGGGGAAATAACTTCTTCCTTAGAGGACAGCCTTAAACTTGTAATCCTTATGATCGGTATATAAACAAGATGTGGGCCAAAGCTCTGTCTTATGTCTAGCCAAGCTTGGGCGAGGTGTGTTGATGATAGCCTGGATCGGGTGAAGTATCCCTAAGTAGCCAACATGGTCAAATAGGCTCTTGAGTGACTCACACATGCACAAACCGATTGTATAGACTCCACAGACCTTACTACAACCCGGTTAATTAGAGACCTACATGTTTCACCTCCAAACAAGTTTCTTATTATAATGCAAGGGGTTGTTGAATTTCCCCCAATATATCCAACATATGTGTTCTAGCATATTGTGTTGATGAAAGAGATCTTCATTAGCATGGAAATAATGTCTGGGAAAGGAAAAAATAGAGGAACCTATGTCATGGATCTTCATTTCCTAGTAGCATGACAATTGTTTTTTGAGCTTACAAACATCAAAAGCATTGGGCCTATAATATTGCATCTTGAAGCGAATTTACCTATATTAATTTGACTGTCTCTATTTCGACCACGTGAAAACATTGCAACTTGGAAAAGTTGTAGAACATACACTTTTTATTCTTGGATCTTCAAAACATTGTGTCTATTGTGCTTGATTGTGTGATCGGTTCTCAAAATGCAAAACCAACATCTCACACTGTCAAAATGAGTCCAACCTATTCAAAGTCTAGGGTGTCAACCAAAGTCTATCCCAGACTCAAATCATTTTTCTAGAAGATAATTTTATCAAACAGATTCCCAAATTGCAATCATTTTTCAAGACTGTCTCACTTGGCCACAATTGGTGGAATTTTGCCACAATTAACAGAATTTTTCTGCAATTGACATAAGTTGACCACAATTGAGTCCTTTATTTCCACAATTGATCATTTTATTGCTGCAATTGTTGTAATTTTACCACAATCGACCCTTGCACTCTGCTGCAACCACTGGAATTGTGTCGTAATCGACCTATAGACCTATACTCACATTCTATCAGAACAAATTAGATTCCTCTATCAGAACTCTACATTTTTATCAATCTAAAACCTTGGAAAAGTTTCCCCATTTCCTATGAAAGGTCAGTGTACACAGCTAAGGAAATAATGAAGAATCAGTATGAATCTCAAAACATCTAGGATCATCCCTCTTTGACAGTTTGCCTATTGTTTACCATTGATAGTTCAAAATTTCATATTAGACTATCTTGATCCCATTATCTCAGCTTCATCAATCTTTATTAATGACTTTTTCTCATCTAAGGCAAGATTCAAAATCATTATTTTACATCACCAATCTCTAAGATTAACAGAAATCAAAATCTATTCTTAGAATTACCCTTGTCAAAATAGGTACCCAGACTCTCCTTGAGAGGTTATCCCTTTTGTTTTATTTATATCACTCATTTTAGTTCAAAACCTGGATAACACCATGTCTTTCACACCCTATGGAGGACCTTATACTAGGTCAAAGGATAGAACCCAACTAGATGAATCCTATATTAACCAGTTATCCCCATGGGAAAAAGAGCAAGAGGACTACCCATTCAAAAATATTGATCCTTCTCTCTACATTGAGAATACACATACAATTTCTCATGGTTCTTGTAGATCACCTATATTTCAAGATTTCACAAAGTAAGATCTCGAAGACATAGAGAAAGATGCTTATTCCATGCAAGTGGTTGAAGTTGTTGTGGAAATAAACCCTGAAATATTTCTAGCCATGTTGATCAAAAAGGGAGTCAAGATCCCCATTGAATTCAATGTATCAATGATATGGCTTGAAAAATCATTAGTAGGATAAAGCACAACTCAAAAATCTCAAATGAATCATGTGTTTTCTCAAGTCTTGTCTCTACCATCATCAACAACCATGAAATTAGTGCAGACTATATCTACCAAAACTAGCTCAGCCAATAAAGATAGTACTTCATCCACCTGAAACATGATGGGCTCCCAACTGAGTGCATCCCTAGTTACCATTTTATCTCAAGAATCTTCCTCATGGCCTTTTACGTCAAGTACTCAAGCTATATCATAAATTTTCAAAACAACAAATAACCCATTTGAAACTACTCAGACACTATAGTCTATCCCTACTACCTTTGGACTTAATACTTCCCAACCACATGGATCAATCTCTATAGGTCTGACATTCAGTCAATGTACGCCAAAATTTGCACCTTTATTCCAACAAGGATTCCAACAATAGCAGAAACAACAACCTTGGACCAATCAAATTCCCCAATATCAAAATCACATGTTGGTAAACCAATACCAAATCTCGAGTAGATCATATGTTCCAAAAAAATAACTCAAAGGTGAAGCCTTATACCAACCATGGCATAGAGATTCAATGTCAGGAATGTCCCTCAATCTCCAACAGACATGTTGATACAACAAGTGCAAAATCTACAAACACAAATGATGGACATGCAAAATCAGGGACAAACACGGTCTTATATAGCAGAGGACTTGTACCCATTACCCATTTTATCACTCATTACACATGTCATCATTTTCCACACACTTCTTGGTGCCTAAATTTGAAAAGTACAGAGGCAGTACCAATCTTGTAGAGCATATCAGGGAATTTTTTGGTAGTTGAATTGAATTGGCACATGATGAAACCTACCTAATGCAATTTTTTCCATGGATTCTAGGTAGACTAGCAAAGGAATGGTTCTCACACTCACCCCATGGCTTTAAGTCCTGGGGAGAATTGGCCAAAACATGTATTGCTCACTTCCATCATAACATTGATTGCAAGGTCATCATCAAGGACCTTTGTAACATTAAGAAAAAAGATGGTGAATCCTTTGTTAAATTATTACAAAGATGGAGAAACACTACAAACAGAATAACATATGATGTGCCTGAATAAGACATATTAGTCATGTTTGTCAACAATCTGATCCCAGACATGTCATTCACAATAGAGCTCCATCTCACTCCAATTTTCAAGAAACTTATAGAGCAAGGAGTTTGATGTAATAAATACTTGGTCAAGAGAGGAATCCTTTCAAATTCTACCCAAATGAACACAAAAAAGAAGACAATGGATAAGTCCAAATGGTGGAATAAGAAAAAGAATGTCACCAATGATGGTGCCATTGACGTGAAAATAGTCAATTACGCTCAACCCAAGGTTTCATTACAAAGAGCACCCATGACAAATCAAAAACCCATGGTGCACACTCAAAAGATGAATACTTAGATTCAAACACCCACTGATCAAGAAATAGTTGTGTCCAACAACCAACCCAATGTGCAACGCCCACAAAGGTTTCCTTTTCCTAAACGCGACTACACACCATTAGGAGAATCAATAGAGTCAGCACTAAAAAAGTTGACTCAAACCAATAATATCACTCTACCAGAAATCAGAGAGTACAAACATGGTGCTATGAAACCCAAGTGGTGGAACAATAAAAAATTTTGTGAATATCATCGAGTAAAAAGGCACAAGACATCCAACTGCTACCTATTGAAAAACATCATACAAGACCTAATTGACAAAGGGATAATTGATGTCACAAATACCCACTCCAAGGGTACAACTGATCACACTATCTTCAATGATATGTTTCATGATCATAATAAAGGGAAAGCCTCCATGTCTGGTGGATAGTATAAGCAAGTGAACTATACCTATGCCAACTTTGATAGCACCATAAACTGCATAAATCCTTTAGATAGCCAAGTTGCTATGATTACTATCAGAGATGCCAATGCCAAATGTGTTGTCTCAACATGATATTCTAAGGTTTTTTCGTAAGGAATGCCTTCAACGTTGGATACGCCAGATAATCCCACAACAATTTCCAATCCATAAACTAGTCTGGTGCATTAGCTAAAGCACACACCTACCCAAATCTCCATGTTTGACATATTATGCATATTTCTACAGCATAAGCAAGATTTGGATCAAGCCCTTCAAAATGTAGTAGTCCCACGGGACATAACTCCAAAGAATTTCCAAACCATGGTCAATTACATCTCTGCCAACAAGCACGCTACATTTACAGACCATGATGTGCCACTGCACAATCCTCTACACAATGATCCCCTACATTTTCTTATCCAAGTGAATGAACAAATGATCTAAAGATTCCTCATTGATGGTGGGGCTGGGTTAAACATATGTACTCTTCAAGTGATAAAAACCTTGGGCTATTCAGAATCTAGCATTGATGTCATCAAGAGGATAAATATTAGGGCATATGACAAGGAATAAATACCATCAAAAGGTATGATCATTCTACCAGTCAAGATAGGGTCAGTCATAAAGAACACTCCATTTCAAATCCTAGAACTTGAATTGGGATATAACATGTTGCTCAGAAGGACATGGATCCATGAAGTGCAAGTTTTCCCTTCAACGTATCACTAGTGCATAAAATTTCCATACCAAGGAGAAAATATAATGATTGAGGGAGATCCCAACCCCTTCCAATAATTTAACACCATAAGAAACAGTACATATTATCAGGTGCCTTCAAATTAGGAAGCAAGCATACCTTCTACCTCTGATTTTGTTCCTAAAGATATACCAAGAAAGGAAGGTAAGATATCAATCAAAGACAAAGGGTATGGTGAATAAAATTATGAGGAATTCTTTACCATCACCAACATGCCTCAAACTCCAAGATCATATGGAATGCCTTGACCGGTGGAAAAAAATGAAACTTCGGAACCAGAGTTATTCAATTTCCACCAACCATATTTTTCAAATGGGGAGACATAGCTAAAGAAAACCCCTTTCATCTGGACAACAACACTTGGTTGTATAAATATTCTCAAGAGGTGCCACAGACACAGATACCTTTGTCACAATATGGGGCTAGCTATACTATGCTACAAAAATATGGATATGATGGTAAGATTGGTCTAGGGGAAAGACAAAAAGGAATAATGGAACTGTCATTAACACCAACCCAAAGAAACAAAAGAAGGCTAGGCTATGATCATAACAAAACCAATACAACCATTGGATATATACCAGTAGACCGACAATAGATTGCAGAATTAAATCGGGGGCAAAATCTGCAACATAACCTAATCAACAGTATACTCCATCGATTATTTCCATTGGAAGTGGAACCAATTCCCAATTGAACCTTAATCAGACTATCTAGGATGATGCATAAAGTGAGACATCTAACAAGCATTCTAGCATGATAGATTCCCATGACTGTGAGTGGTTATCCCTCCATAACTCTATATCGATAAACATGTTGATGTCAATTCCTTAGGAGGTGTGTCTACATCCCATTTCAATTTTTTCATAACTATCACCGTGGCTCTGTTCAACTACATAGTGTCATCATCCCACATGGACCTTCGTCTAGTCTACCCTGAGCTAATAGAGTGGGACTGTTGGTTGTATTTCCTATTTTTTTTACCTTGCCTTGTTCTTTGTCTTTCTCTCTGTAAAATTTTTAGGTTTTCATGCCTATACCTTGCCAAATTGTCAAAACCCTAAAAAAACCCTAAAGCCAAGTGTTGAACGATGCATTTGAAACCCTCAGCCATGTCTTATGTTTTGTCATTACCTTTTTCAGTCACTCAAGACATGTGTTTTAAGTCAGGTCGCTTGATCGCGTTACCCAGATCGAATATGCCAAAACCTCTCCCGACTTTGCTTTTGCCTTGTGTCGCGTAGTCTCTTGAAAAAATCAAATATTCCATCAATGTCTCGAGACTTAGCGATCTTTCTCTAGTTGGGTTGTCGCTTGAATTTCATGTTATAAACTTTTAAAAGGAACGGGACCCACTTTAGTCGGGTGATCGCGAGAAGAGTCAACAGGTCAAAGAAATGTCTTCTGACTTCGCGATTCACTTCATGTCGCGTGATCGCTTGATCAGCCCATGGCAAAAATTTAAAGAACTCTTCAGTCGCGTGGTCTCGTGATTAATTGGCGGTTAATGGATAACATTCCCGACCATGCGACTAACGGTTTCATGTTAAGTGATTTCCCTCAGTTGGGAGGTCGCCAGATCAGGGTGGTTACTCAGCTTTTCATAATTCATAAAGTGGACCAAAGAATAGGTGACATCTGTCACAGGACTAGTGGTTGTCGGGAGGTCGCCAGATGAAGAATAGGGATCAAGCGATACGGAGATTAAAGTCATTTCACCCTCATTCACGAGGTCTCCTGATGATTTAAAGGCATGAAGAAATGTAAGGCGATTATGCGACAGTCGTGCGATGGAACGATGAAGAGATCTAACGGTGGTCGCGTAGTCTGGTGATAAAAGTGCCCCAGGGAAAAAGTACTTCCGACTAAGTGATTAAGGTATGTCGCGAGGTCGCCGTAAACAGAGAAAGGGTACCTTTTAGTAATAAGGTCATGATAAGTGTATCACCCGACTCAGCGACTAAAGGTTTTCGTGTAATCTAGAAAAGAGAAATGAGCATCCAGCGACTTGGTGATAAAAATGAAATGTTAAATGGTAACGGTTTGTCACGAAGTCTGATGAACAAAGCTGAGTTAGAGTTAACTCCATGTGACTTCAGTTTCACCATAGTCGCCTGATCGCTAGAGAGACTTGGGTCAGTCGAGGTAAAGGATTTACATTGTCGCCAAGTCTAAAGAGTAAACCATGGTTAAGGAAATGTGCTCGTGACAAAGAGACTTAATCAGGTCGCGAGGTCGCCTGATAACAGGATCTATAAAAGTGGCGCCAAGTGGAGGACGTGACAGAGAAGATCACCCGGCGGCCAATCAGATGCATGAATTTTTTATTACTGTGTACAAAAGGTAGCTGAGATGTATGATAGAGGATGAATCAGAGAGTGCCATGTCAGCTGTCTTAACTATTTTATGATTGCGCCAAAATATTCATGATTTAAATTTGATTTTCTGTCACCTCGCTCAACTACGGCTAGGTTTTTGAATGTTTCACGGCATATCAACTTAATGGCAGAACTGACGTTTCTAAATTTTGAGCCATGTACTCTGAATCCTTTGGCTATAAACAGGGGATTGTGCATTCATTCCTATTCCCCGAGTTTATGATTTCAAGGCCAAGTTGTTGTTTCAGAGCAAAAAGTGATATTCTGAGCTATTCTAAGGTGATTAAAATTTCTAGGTAATACAGGGAGCTGTGCTTAGATTTGTTTCAATATCATCCAGTCATAAATTCAAGTGCCTACAAACATGAGTACTACTATGAGCGTTGCATCTACTAGTGGAGGCAGTGGAGACGATCCCAAAGGAAAACCTAGCTTCTCAGATGAGTTTCTCCAGCTGCTGCCAGGGTCAACTCAAAATAGAAAGATTGATGCTGGTGTTTTCAAAGATGATTTCAAAGACATCAGAGATGCAGTGACCCCAGGAACAACAGGTTATTCTCTATTTACTTACT
>MU228240.1:263889-307628 GCA_018584345.1 Thuja plicata
TTTAGCTTATGCTTTCTCTTAGGTGCATCATTAATTAGTTATTAATTAATAATGCGCATCCTAGCTTTTAGTCTTTAGGGTTTGTTCACCTTTATAAGGTCGAACTTTGTATTTCTCTTTCATTAATGCAGTTAATATTTTTGCTCTCACTCTCTGAGCAACTTCTGTGTTATGCTTTTTCATTTTCGTACTTCATCTTTGTATTAGGTCATTTGCATGCAGGTGTATTCGGGTTCTGTGAATCTGATCTTTCATCAGTTTCTACAAAGGTCACATAGGTTGTGTTTAGAATCTTTACATGTTTTTTGATATTTTTTCTTCATGTGTAACCTTAGGTGTTAGAAAAATGGTCGAATTGCTCATTAGGAGCAAAAGTGCAAAATTGCATAAAATGTTGCTATGCAAAAGTTGTCAACTTTTGCAAAAAATTTTAACTAAACTCCCAAACAGTCACAACCTTTGAAAATCAGCTGTGTACATTGGTAAATTCCTATATGTGCCCCATTTGGTCAGGTCAAAGGCATGGTGATGTAATTGGACATTTTAATCAATAAAATTCACACGTTTTCATGTAATTCTATAAGTGTTTTTATGGTATGGATTGGTACAGATGAATGAAGTCCTAAGACCTATTGCAAAAGTTTTTTGTTTGAATTAGTTGTCATTTGAGAATGGTTAGGGTTTTTGAGGAGTTGTGTGGTGAAAGATATCTTATTTTCTATCAGCATAGGTCTAGAACCCTAGCTAACCTAGTGTTTCGCAGAAAAATGCCAATTTCTCATCTTGCCCCCGTTAAAAAAATCTAAGACTTGCCAAGATGTGACCTTGGCATGTGTATTTTAATATTATGGAAGTGATTTGTAGGTTGGAGTGTGGTTTGTGTGGATATGGAATAATTTAGGTAAACATCTCTATGTGGCTACCTATGCATAGTTTTGGAGATTGAGAAGGTGGAAAAAATTGGGGTGGAACCAAGACCTAAGGGCTTGGATTTGGTAGTTTTGGGACCTATCCTAACCAGGTAAGTGATTGGGAGAACTTTGGGTTCAATGAATTAGGCACTTCCTTTGTAAATGTGTCCAATTAGGTTTATTAGGCCTAGAGAAGAATTTGAGGATTGAGGCCTTAGATCTAATAACCCAATCTTGTGTTTGGGGATCCTTCATGATGTTCAAAAAGGGTTTTCAAAATAGTGGAAACAGTAAAAATACCTTGAAGTTTTCATAGGGTTGTAGTCGAAAAACCTCCTGGAAAAGGTTACTTGGATTAGGACCCCTAAAGAAAAAAGTACCCTCTCAAGCTTTGGTAGAAAGGATTGGTTTATTGGATCATGACATATAATGTCCAAATTGACAAAATATAAAGTGGTTTCACCCCATTCATCCATTAGATTACTTTGTCCACTTTTGGCACATTTGCCCTCTAGGGTTACTTGGTGACAAGAAGGGAACATGAACTTGTATTTGAGTTTGGATTGGAACCTTGTAAACACATGAAGAAAAGAAGCATGGAGGCCATATGATGGTATTGTTGATAATTGGAATGAGTACAAAGGTGTGAGCCCTTGACTGGATTCAACAGAGGTATTTTTGAAGGAAGCCAAAGGGTGTGAGTAGTTTTATCTCACATAAGAGTGGAAGATTCCAAATAGTTGGAATTAGGATCTAAGCAGTTAGGGGATCTATATCACTCCTCATGAGCTAAGGTATATCCTCCTCTAGGATTGCTCCTAGACCAACCATCCTAGTCCCACTCTCCCTAGGCCTGCCTCCTCTAGTCCTAACTCTCTCTCCTCCTCTTCCAGGATCAGGATCATCACCGGCCCCTCTCCCTCCATCTCTCCTACCCCTTCAGCCTCCATCTCCACTACCCCCTCGGCCTCCATCTTTTCCACCTCCTTGGTGACCATCTCTACCTCCATCCCTCCCTGCATCCCTCACTCCACCTCTCCCCCAATCACCACCTCCTCTTTGTTTTCATCTCCTCATCAATACTAAATTAATAGGCTGGGTGATATCTGTTAGGGAAAGAGGTCGGGACTGCAGCCACCAATCATCAAACTATGGAGTAGTGCCTACACAAAAATAAGGTTCAACATCACAACCACATGGATAAACAAGCATAAGAGACTATTCAAGAGATAATCTATATTATAGTGACCATAAAGAGAGTGATGTATCAAACAAGGAACAAGTAAATAAAGTAATCTACTTGCATTAAAAGTGGTTGATTACCACATATACGGAATAGGTTAGAGACCATTATCATGAACCCAGATCACAGCTCCCCAAACAGTACTATCTCTAGATCTTCATACAAAGTAAGCATATGAATAATAAAATCATGTTGCTCACCAAACTATCGCAACACCCTATCGGTGTTATGAAAATCTATCATATGAGTGTGCTTAGTGATACGACCAATCAGGAACCTCCTCTTCTGATAGAAAGGAAGGTGTGCATCCTCACCATCCTAGACAAGACGGGATCTATATGGTCTCTAGATGAGATAAGGCATCATGTCAGGCTATTGTCTCCAATACATTACATGCCCCATATGGGACTGGATTGTTAGGACTGTACAAAAGAAATTTCAAACCCAAATGATAAGTCATGTGTTCTAAAGTTTAAGCCATGATCTGCTTCATTTAGAACCCTAGTAGTGGTGTTTTCAAGCTTTGGTCATTGATCTAAAACCCTAAGGTTCTAGGGAAACTTCTATTTTTGAGTTTCTTTATTCTATCACTTAAATTATTTTGACCAAAGTGTTATTTTACCGTGAAGCGGGGCCATGTTTTAATTTTCCTAAGTCCTAAGCACTTTAATTTTTCCTAAGTGTGGATACCTTGCAAGCCTTTTATTCTAATAATCATGTGTTGTGCAGCGTCCTTTTAATCTAATGGATGATGTAATGGCTTAACATCGAGATGTAGTCCATCTACCTAGTAATCCATTAAGCTATGTTGACATATGTATTTGGCAGGTTTGACATATGTTAAAGTCTATGATAAAGTGATTACAATTTCTTTTTGATCAGACGAACGATGTAATGACATAACCTCAAGATGTATTTGATCTATCTTTCAAGACATTAAGCGGTGGTGACATCTGTCCTTCTGATGACGTGCGCCCTATTTCCATAAATTTAACCAAAGATTAAATTGCTAACAAGTTCTGATCAATCCAACGGTCGACTTAAAGACTTGAAGTGGAGATACATGAAATCTAACAATCAAACCATTAAGTCATTGTGCCACGTGTCCTAGTGGGTCTAGTTGAAGTCATAAGGAAGGAGAATTAAAAGGAAATAACTTGAAGTTTTATCCAACCGTTGACTTAAATAATTGGTGATGAGATGATCAAGATCTAATGTATAAGCCATTAAGTTTGAGTGACATCTGGCAGTCAGCGGGCCCAGCACAACGGTAAAGACAGGTTAAAAGTGATGCAGTTTGAAGTTTGATTTGATGGTCGACTTAAACACTTAAATCAAAGATCTGGTTGATCTAACATTTAAGCCATTAAGTCTAGCTAACACGTGTCCTATCCGTGAAGTTGTAATTGTAGTCAGTGAAATATTGGTTAAAGTAGCATGTGCTCAAGTTAAGAAGATCTGACGGTCTGCTTAAAGACATATAGCGAAGATATAGTGTTTGAGCTATTAAGCTTGGATGACACATGTCTAAAGTGAATAGTAATCTTCATGAATTTTTGATAGTTTCATGATAGATGAGAAGTTTTTGAAATCTATGGTCCTGATTTAAAGTTGTTCTCTTTGTTAAAATGGTTTCATTGAACCGTTGGGCCACAAAAGTTCAAACAAGGTTGAATTGATGATAGAACGTGTGGCCACCTCACATGAAATTCAATGCAAGAAATTGATAAGTTTGTGTATATGATTCACCACTTGAGTTTACAAATGCCATAACTGTTGAAGTGATTGGAGCAGAGCTGATGTTGCAGTATTTTTAGTTTGTGTTATGATTTTTCAAAATGAGTAAGTTTTTCTATGACTATGTTCCTGAGGATTGTGAGTTATAATTGTAGTAGAGTTTAGAGTTTTGAGAAGAAAGTAGACTAGGTGTAAAATACGATACTGTTGATTAAGAAAACCTAATTCAGAAATGGCTCCTAGAAGAGATTTCACTGTAAAAAAGATTACCTAGAGAGAAATGTATGCGATGATCTTTACAGTAATTAAATGAATCGACGAATGATGCCACTAAAATCAAACAATTAGTGCCTATGCATCATCATTTGAAATTTGGGGAGGGTTTGTATGATAGGGAAAGATGGGCTAGAGATGCCAAAATTACCATGACTCGTTTGTGATTGTTTAGGGTATCTTTTAGCTAGAGGAATGCTTTTGCCCCAAATAGTAACATATGGAAATTTGATGTGGGAAAGTTGATAGTCCTTGGGGTTTTCATGGACACAGATTTACTGATAAAAATTGCAAAAAAATTTGACAGTGTTTCTAGGGTTCTGAGGGATGTAAATGGAAACATATTGGTAAGCATCACAGCTGAAGAACTAAGCCAGGTTTTCAAATTAAATGATCCCTCTGTTCAAATGGAGAATATTGATGTTGATCAATTCAAAGAAGTATAAAAAGCTCAAAGAATTTACCTCAGAATTGGGCCTTTAAAGGAATATTTTAATAAGATAGGAGGCTTGATTGTTGTAGGCCCAAATACACCAGAACCTTTCAAACTAGATTATTTCAATTCAAAGGCTAAAGGAATATATAGTGCCCTATGTCATATTTTTGGAGAGTATGAAGAAACAGTGATGCCTATCCACTACATGTTCATGATGGTCCAAATTCTTCATCCACACTTGGCTATTATTTTTTATTTTTCCACTCATATTGCTGAATTGATTCACCAGGGTTTGATAGGCATAAAAGATGCAAAAATAGTCAGGCCATTTGGATGGTACTCTATGTTAATGCATATGATCTTGTTTAAGAATGTTGATTATTTTGAAAAGGAAATGGATCTAATGAGGTTTAAAGATGATGAAGAGATGCATGTTCAACTGTGGAGTCCACATTTGTCTAGGAATAGGAAAGAGGTTAGTTTCATCACCTTTGATAGGTATTTTGATTCCAGGCTTAGAGCATTGTTGTTCCTAGACAATCAAAGAATTCATAAAGGTTTATTGAATTTATTAAGACCAAAGGAAAATGCTAAAGATATTCAGATTGTACACAATTGGGGTAACATCATTTTATATCCATTTTGAATAGTCTTTAGAGTTTATGGTTTCAGAGGGGTTCCAAATGTACTTCCATATCAGGTCCCTCTCAAGATAGATGTTACAGAAATAATCAGAGAAATGGGTGGGCTACAAGAGGAAGTGTTGATAGGAAAAATGAAAGGTAACATCTTCCCTACTATTACAATTGCACACCAATTTTTTATCACCAAAATAGGATGGAAATACTTGCATAAATACCTGGAACCTTATCAGATGGCAACATCAGTGATAAGATGTGCTGACAATGAAGGATTCATAAGTGAGATGTTTAGGAAAAGAACAAAATGTTTAACATTGGAGTACCAATTTAATTTTCCTGAGGACATAATCAGAAATGAGTACAACTTGTAGGAACAAGAGATCAAGAAACAAAAATGGCTATTTTATAAGAAAACTTTGGATTTTATTCATAACTTTGATAAGGAATATGATCCCTTAAAATATTTCAAGCCCTGGACAAAGAAGATAGAATCCTTAATGAACATGTTCGAAGATATCATGCAAGTCCTAAATTAAAAGAAGGAAAAGGTCATAGAAACAGAGCCAAAAAAGGCTAAGGAAATTTTGAATAAGGCTATTCTTGCTAGGGGTATTCCACCAGGAAAGTATGTCTTGTAGAAGAAAAGAGGATATAGTGTGGTATTTCCAAGAGCAGAGGTAGTTTCTACTTCAAAAGTAAAAGACCCATTGAATCAGGTTCACAATCATGATCATCTCCAAAAAGATGAAGGACAGAAGGAGGACAACAACAAGAGAATATTTACCCCCCTTCCCAATCTCCCCTACATATTGATGAACAAGTAGTTGTTGAACAATTATTGTAGATGGGGAATACATAGCACATTTTTGTAACATCTCAGGAGATACAAGAAGGAATGCCAGAAGCTCCTAAACATGTGGAAATGGACTTAATATTTATTGAATTTGTTGGTAAGGAATTGGATCCCATCACAAAATAAGCTAGTGATGAGTTTTTATCAGATGAAAAATTTGTAAAAGCTAGGGCATTTGTTCAGTTCCTATTGAGAACTCACATTAATGAATTCAAAGAAAAGTGTCAACAAAGGTAGAAAGATCACCCTGATAAGGATAAGGATGAGATTGAGATGGAGGTAAAGTAGGAGATGATAGTTAACTTTGATAAAATTACTCCTGAAGAAGGTAGATAATTGGTTAGAAAAGGAGTCCTTATTCTTCCAGAATGGGATTTAGTTGATGCCATAGTATTTGATGCCATCAGAAAAGAGACAAAACCAATGCATACCAATGAAGAATAAGCTCAACAAGCATTTGCAGGTATTAAATTCAACAAAGACCATGCAGCATTGGTTATGTGGTCACTAGAAAGGAATGAAAATAATAAAACTGATGGAAACACTCGGGCTGAACATTCAGGCAGTCTATTAGTGAAAAGAGTTGTAGAAACTTCAGGGGTGGAGGCAGCAAGCCTAACATTAGAATCTGCAAAGTTCATTTTGAAGGTAGAAGAGAAGAAAGAAGAAGAGATTTAGAGCCTAAGAACCAAATTGAAAATAGTTTTGAAGGCCTACAGTGATGAAAGGATAAAGTCCTTGGAAAAAGACAAGAAAATTTCCATATTAGAGGGAAAGCAATCATCTCAAGTCTCTCCCCAAAGGATGATAGATCATAATCCATATCAGCCTTCTTTGTCTAGCCCTATCATATAATTTCCTCCTTCACCCATGCTATTTAGCCCTGCTACAGAAACAGACCTAGATTTGGAAAGAGATAGAATGGTTTCTGAAAGGACCAGATTGGAAGAAATAAGAAAGAAATGGGAGGAAGAAAGCATAAAGTTCAAGGAAGTAGAAGAATGGGTGCAAAAAAAGTATGCAGATAAGATACATGCCATACTTACGCATTTTACTGATGATTTAAATCCTCCTTCTATTTATTTGCAAGGTACAAAAATTATGAGCATACTAGATGCTTTCAATATAGATAAAGATAAATGGGACCCAATTATTGAAATGTGGAGAGGCAAAAGGGCAGAACTAAAATATTTTTACTCCACATCCAAGGAGGAAAATAATGTGGACATTGTGCTAGCTGGCACTTACAAATTTTTTAAGCTTTTGGTGTATGTGGACCTAAGGAGGAGCACCATCCTAAAAAAGGTAGATGTTGAGCAAGGAATATTCAAAAGCCTGTTATGAGATGTTCCCAAATTTATTCAAGAAAAATGGTGAGATACAGAGGGAAGCCTTATGGATGAACCAAGTGAATGATAAATTGGCAACAGGAACAAATAATGTCATCACTCTGGAGAGTACACTCTTGTTTGTCCAAACGGTTGAAATTAGTAACAAAGCCAAATTATATTTGGAATTTTAGAAAGTTGAGATTGAGAAGGAAAATTTTAGTTGGGAGGAATTGAACAGAAAAAAGGATGAGGTCATCAATTTCCCTTGGCCAAGTGATGAGGTGTTCAACTCTTGGAAGGACAGGTACAACTTAGCCAACCAAGAAGAAGGGGATGTTGTATAAAAATCAATAGATGGTAGCCTTCCAAATATTTTGAATAGAACATATGGATGTAGAGATCTCATATTAGAAGACCAAGGCAAAAAACTATAGGTGGAAAGCTCTGAACAAGTTAAAGTAGTTCTAGTGACCATGCGGTTAGAAGACAGTACTCAGAAAAATCTTGTAACAAAGTGGTTACCACTTCACTTGTTAATTTGTCTTTTGTATGAGTCACATATTTTGTCCTCATTCCAATTGATCGGTAGCTTGTTGCAATCCTATTCTATAAAAGGATTCCCAAGATCATTGGAAAGGGCTGGAAAATTGTGTACTATAAGCATTTTTGTAAAGTTTTCAGTCAGGAAATATAGCAAAAATTGTACTAGACTAGTTTCAAGATTAGAAATAAGGTTCAAGGTCTGTAGCATTTTATTCAGGTGGTTATCTTTGATTACATCGTGTAAATAGTAGTGTGATTCTTTATACTTAATACAAATATCCTGGTTCCAATCTCTCTTGTGGTGTTCAGGTGATGAGTTATGAATTTTCCAATTCATTAGCATAGATCTTATATGTGTGTATGTAGTTGTTGAAGAGTTTTGATCAAGGATCAAATTAAATGATGCTCTAATTGATACATAGATTCATCTGGGTATGCAATAGGATTCCATAAGTAGTATGGTTTTGGGATAATTGTGTTCATAGCCTAGAATCTTTGATAAAAATTAACTTCTACATATTGTATTTTTTTTTAGAGTATAACCCAATAGACAAGGCACTAATCAGAAGCTAGTAGTTCTCATGTTGTTGCATTTCTAGTATATATATATATATATTGGCTATGTTTCTACAAAGACAAACATAAACTCCAATACGTCTTATATCTTCTCAAGATTGTATGTTCTATTAATCTCATGCTCCATTTCATGGTCGATGTTCAATGGATAATTAGCCAATTATCTAGTATCTCCCGGTTATGTTGAGTTTGTATAAGATTCCTGCTTGATTGACATCATAGAGAGTATTTGAAGGTGTTAAAGTGTGTCCCCCCTTGGTTTAGCAGAACCTACCATGTAGAAGTATGGGAGGCATGCTCAACAGTTGGTCCTTTTCACTACATTATACAATAGTTGGAGTTGGCTTCTCTTTAAGATCCTATCAGAAAGTGAAAAGGTTAGTGTCCAATCATCAGAGGATAAAAAAATAAAAAAAAATGGCAGCTCTATTGTGGAACTAGAATTAAGTTATTTTAAGTAAAGTAAGGTTTTTCAATTTGAGCTAGACTCCTGGCCTTCTTACTTATTATACCAGTTAGTTAACCATTGAAGTACAGAGTTATCTTTTCTTGTCCCATGGATTTATTTTACTAGTGAAAATTAGTTGGGATTTTCTTAGCCCCATGTTGTTATCTACTAATTTGTGAAGTCCTTTTGTAGCACAATTTATAGTACTCAGAGCTAGTGTGTATTTTCCCAGCTAAGTGTTGGATGGCAAATTGAAGAAATCTCTGCATCAGTGTTGAGTTAGAAATCATTTCACACACGCTATCTAAATATGAGCTATAAGTGTACTAGATCCAGGACAAAGAATAATCTTGAGGATAATTTGGAAGGTGAGATCCCATCAAATTCCAGAGTTGGTCGGCCAATGAATGAAAGAGTTGATAGGACTATTCCTCAAACTTGGAGGCAAAAGAGGAACACTAGGGTAGAGAATTCCATACCACCTAATCAGGAGGGAGATGTAGTAGAAGTTCATGTAGGTACAGATCTGGGATTGGGTGTGTATGGTGACTATTATTCTCAAAGTGAGAGAGATGAAAATGGACCAAGATATGCTAGGAAGGTGGTCCATAGTGAGCCCCATGGACATGAATAAAGGTCTAGAAGCAAGAAAAGAGGCGATGAGAATAGGAATTCCCATAGTGATCCAAGCTCTCCCACATCACATAGGCCTTTGTCCCACACTCACATAAGAGAACTATCCATTATGGAAGAAACCTCTAAATCTGAAATGACTCTCCCAAATTTTGAGGAAATTTTTGAAGAAGTTGATGAACTGGAAAGGAGAATTCGAGAGAAGATTTCCATAAGACAAAGAAGAGAAAAGGAGAAAGAGGATAGGATCAGACATGCTCAGATCAAATCTAAACAATTGAAAAGGAAGATTCAATATTTAGATGCAATCAATTCTATTGTTGCCCCTGAAAATATTGAATATGAACCAGTTGTCCAGAAATTGTATGATACACAAAAGCCTAAGGACAAGGGTAAGAAGAAAGTGGTAGGAGTTGTAATAAATGAGTCTATGAATAAAGGAGTTCCAGTTGATCCAATGACCAGATTAGATAATGATTTATAAAGAGCTAAGAGGGAGAGGGAGATTATAGCCAAGGTGCTAGAGAAAGAAGAATTGGAAGCTTCATCTCTGGAGATGAAAAAGAAGATTGATTTTCTCAAACAGACCTCTAGTCCTTCTCCTGTTATTAATAAAAATGTTGAGGTGCCTCTGAACTCAGGAACAAATATGCCACCACCCGCTGGAGTGGGGATGGCTACCACATCAAATGTTGCATCATCAAATTCTAAAGGTATTGATTCAACCCAGAAGACACCTGTATGTGCAGAAATGTATAGACAAATTATTTTCCTTGGTATTCCTGCATATCCTAATGAAATCCCAAAAGAAATTAGGGATAAACTTCCAAATTTTTCTGATAACAATGTTATAACATGTGAAGATAATTTGAAGAAATTTATTGATATGATGGATGACTATGAAATTGGACATGATGATGTGATGATGAAATTATTTGTTCAATCACTAACTGAGGATGTCAGGGATTGGATTAGAGGGTTGCCTCATGATTTTCTAGGATCCATGGATGAAGTGAAAGACTTCTTTAGGGATCAATATGGTTACAATACCCATGAAGGTTTCATGTTGAATGAGTTCAATAACATCAAGAAGAACTCAAATGAAGAGGTGGTTGAATTCAATATCAGATTTTCAAAGAGCAATGCACAAATTGTTTCAAGCAATGAGACTGGATGATAAGGTATGTCTTGCAACTTATTTGAATGCCTTTTATGCAAATATGGGTTATCTCCTAAGTGAAAAACCCTAGGAATATTAGAGAAGCATATAAGATAGCAGTAAACATTGAAGAAAACATAAGGTTATCAGGGAAAGTAGGTAGAAGTGAAGAATGGAATCCAACAAGGTTTAATAAAAAGGAGTCAGATAAACCTTCAGTTGTTAAACCAAAAGAAGATGGCAGTCTTAAACAGATTTTAAATGCTCTAAAGGATTTAAAGCATGGGGAAAACAAGAACAATAGGGCTTCAAATAATGACAATCCATCCTATGGTAATTTCAATAGACAACCTAGGACTCAAAACTACCCTTACACTACTTAGTGGAAATATGGGAAGCCTATTCCCCCACAGCAGAAAGAAAAATCTGATGATAAAACCCCTGACCCTTTACACAAGACTATTGTTAATATGTGTAATGATAGCTCCTGGTGCATGGCCTCCAATCCCCTCATAATCCTGACTATTGTATCATTGCTGCAAGAATATCTACAAGTGAAGGTCAAGAGGATGATGTTGAAGAATTATATGATGATAATGGTTGAGCCATGGCTTCATCACATCTGTGGGGTGAAACAATCTCTGATGATGAATCCAAAAAACAATTTGCATCTGATTCATGCAATAGAAAAGAAACATGTTATTAGTAAGATGATTATGATATCCAATATTGGTAAATTGATAACATGATGTGTAATTTTGAGAAGGGTAGTGAAACCCCTATTTATAGGAGACCCTCTAATGAGGAGATTGCCCAGATTACAAAAAACATGGTTACTCAAGAAAGGGGTAACTATAATTTAAGAAACAGAATAGATGGGAATGCAGATGGAAAACCTACAAGCATTTTTGTTAAACTAACTAAAATTGATACACAAAAGTCACAAGAAAAATAAAAACAGGCTGAGGGTGCCAAGAAAGTATTGGTTAAAAAATAAATAAGCCTACCAGTCCAAATATTTTGTACAAAGAAAAAACAAAATCTCTAGCAAATCTTGTTCCCCCTCCTCAAAATTAAAATAAAAAATGGAGGGATGAACCCAGGCTAGCCTCTTAGAATGAGGATGAGGATTGTGTGAATGAAAAACAAGATGTATCTGATGTAAAGTATACCCCTGTTGATATGGGGCAACTCCTATCTCAAATTAATGTTAAAGTTCCTTTATTGGAAATGATGAGAATAGGTGAACAGAAGGAGGAGGATTTGACATGCGTAAAAGGTGTTGTTTCTAAAAAGATTATGGGACTAGAGAAAAATAAGAAGATGATAGAATCACAGGATAAATCTGAAAGTAAGACAAAGGAATCTGATGAGCTTGTTTCAAAGATTCCCCATTTTTTTATGAACACAAATGTTGTTAGTACTCCCTTGGGGACTATAGATCATTTTTTCCTAACTTTACTTATAAATAGAAAGATGTTGAAGAATTGTATGATTGATTCTAGGGCATCTAATACTGGCATGCCTGTTGAGGTTATGAAATCAATAGGATTAAAAGTAGATGCAACACATGGGAGGTTTCAGGCCATGGGTTCAAGAGAAGTGCTTGTTATTGGCACTATCAAATCCCTACCTTACAAGCTAGCTACTTACCATGACAAAGTATTAACAATGAGTGTATTAGTAGTGGACATTCCCCCTCAATATGGTATGTTGTTATCCTGAAAATGGAGTGCTTCAATGGGGGGAGTATTCAATGTGATCTATCATTCGCTATGTTTAACATTGTTGGTGAAAACATTAAAATGTCTAGAGAGACCAGAACTCCTCATATGATTGAGGAGGAAGAAAATCAAAACATGAATTGTTTCTTAGACACTGAGATGGGATGTTTTCAAGTACAAGAAAAGCGGGTTGAAGGAAATTCCTAAACTACATTGTTATATGTGGATCAAACTAATTTATCTGAAAAAAATAATTTATGGGTTATGTATTTTGATTGTGCTAGTTCTAGGGAGGGAGCTTATGCTAGAGTGTTGTTAATATCTCCCACGCCAAAGACTTTCAAATTCTCATTTACACTGTCATTCACATGTACAAATAATGTTGCAGAATATGAAGCTTTGTTAATAGGTATTAGATTGGCTTCAAGACATGGAATCAAATGTATCAGAGTCATTGGAGACTCTGAATTAGTAGTGTCTCAAATTAAATCCAAGTATGCTTCAAAGAATCATAGATTGAAGCAATACTGAAGTATTGCCTGGGATGAGCTTGAAAATTTTGATGCATTTGGTATTGATTGGATGGACAGAAGCCAAAACAGAATGAAAGACTTTCTTGCAAACATATCTTTGAGGTTGGAAGATATTACTTTTGTTGGGATCTCTAAAATAGAGGTTCAAACTAGGCCTTCAATACCTGATAATGTGGAGAACTAGCAAGTCTTTGATGATGATGTGGATATCTTGAGATTTCTACATTATGTTGGAGACAATGAAATTGATTTCAGTGGATATGTACAAACCCTGGAAGGAAAAGATATTTTCTTAGGCAGGGAAGTTTTAAATTTGAATTCAAACAAAGTCCCAAAGGGACTAGTTGTGCTTGAAAGATCTTTTGACAACAAGAATAAGCCATAATTTACTAAAAATGTGAATAGACATGAGGATTTGGAAGAAGTGAATGTAGGAACAGCTGAGGTTCCTTAGAAATTATTTATTGGAATGAAAATGTCACCCAAAGTGAAAGAGGACCTGACTAATGTATTCAGGAAATACAAGGTCTTTGCATGGACCTATGATGATCTCAAAGCATATAAAAATAATTATTCCAACATGAGATCCCTCTAAAAGATAATTCTAAACCTTTCAAACAAAAGCAAAGGCCTATAAATCCCACATTGAGACCCAAAATGGAACAAGAACTAATGAAGTTGAAGGATTCAGGGATCATTAAACCAATCAGACATTCTTCTTGGGTTTCAAACTTAGTCCCTGTTAGGAAAAAGAATGGAGATATCAGGCTATGTGTGTATTTTAGGAATCTAAATGTATCCTCCCTTAAAGATAATTATGCTCTCCCTAATATGGAAAAGATGTTGCAGATGGTTACTGGTTGTGAGTTGATGTCCATGATGGATGGATTCTCTAGATATAACCAGATAATGGTTAAAGAGTCAGAATAGTTCAAAACTGCATTCACTACACCTTGGGGGACATATGTTTATGTTAGAATGCCCTTTGGCCTAATAAATGTTGGGGCCACATTTCAAAGAGCTATGGATGTTGCTTTCTCAGTTTTTTTTGCAGAAATTTTTGGAGGTCTATCAAGATGACCTCACAACATATTCTAAAAAGGAGGAACAACATTGTGAACATTTAGAGAAAAATTTTGAAAGAGCTCCTGAATTTGGGATTTCTTTGAATCCAGAGAAATGTACTTTTGGGGTGACTAAGGGTAAGTTATTAGGACACGTAGTTTCAAAATAAGGGGTTAGAATTGATCCTGAAAGAGTAGCTTCTATTGATAAGGTGTCACTCCCAAAAAATATAAAAGGTATTCAATCTTTCTTTGGTCAGGTGAACTTTCTCAGGCGTTTTGTTAAAAAAACTTCTGAGAAAAGTAGGCTAGTTTCCAAAATGTCGAAGAAGGATGCAAAAATGGAATGGGATGGAAAATCCACTCAAGCTTTCCAAGACTTCAAGAAGGCTATTAAAGATGCCCCTGTTTTAAGAACTCCTGATTATTCAAAGCCTATGAACATATTTTTGTTTGCATCATGCGATACCATTGATGTTGTCTTATTGCAAAAGAATGAAGAAGGGTTTGAACAACCTATTGCTTTTTTCAGAAAATCATTACAGGCTGCAGAACTTAAATATGACATAAATGAGAAGAAATATTATGCACTGGTGAAAGTTGTTAAAGCTATTAGATGTTATCTGATAGGTGTTATAGTCATTGCTTATGTTCCTTCAGCAGTAGTAAAAGACATCTTCACACAACAAGGGGTGTTTGGGAAAAGATGCAGATGGATCAACAGAATCTAGGAGTTCATTATTGAAATACAAATCACAAATTTGGTTAGAGGGATGGGATTAGCCAATTTGATGGCTAATACAATTTAGATACAAATCATGTAAATGGCTTGGAGGAAGAACAAAGGCCTTTCATATGCAGTCTGGACCATTATGATTGGTATAAAAATATTATTTATTATTTACAGAGAATGAATTGTCCACCAGGCATGGATGGGAATAAAAAGAGAACATTGAAGTTGCAAGCTATCCATTTTGTTTTAATTAGAGATGAGTTGTGGTGGAGAAGTCATGAAGGGATTCTATTGAAATGTGTTGATGAACAACAGACAGACAGAATTTTGCATGAAATGCACTATGGAGTATGTGGTGGTCATTACATGGCAAAGACCACTGCACACAAGATTCTAAGAACAGGATTCTGGTGGTCTACGATTTTCAAAGATGCTCATTAACTAGTCAAAATATGTGACTACTGCCAAAGATTTTCAGGTAAATTAAAATTCTCTGGTAATGTACCTTTAACACCAGTAGAGGTACAAGCCCCTTTTCAACAATGGGGTATTGATTTTATTGGAGAGATAGCTAATAAATCTAGTGGGGGGCATTCCTGAATAATCGTGGCAATTGATTACTTTACTAAGTGGGTTGAATCAATTTCCACCAAGAAGGAAACTAGTAAAGTAGTAATAGACTTCTTGTTGAAACATATTGTCACAAGATGTGGTGTCTTGAAAGAATAGTATCAGACAATGCCATGTGTTTTAGGTCTGAAGAATATATCAATTTTTGTGTTGAATATGATATTCAGACATCCTACTCTTCACCTTACCACCCAAAAGTAAATGGTCAAGCAGAATCTACCAATAAAAGCCTTCTTAAGATCATTAAAAGAGTCCTAGACAAAAATCAGAAGGCATGGGACTCAAAGTTGACAATGGCTATCTGGGCAGACAGAGTGACAAGCAAAAAGGCAATAGGATGTGTTCCTTTTGACCTAGTGTATGGAATACATGCTAGATTGGCTTAAAATAATTTGATGCAAATGTACAAGTTTGTGTAGTTGTATAATGAGGACATTGACAGTGAAATGTAATTAAGAATTAATGAATTAACTAAGTTGGATGAGACTAGGAGGGAATCTTTTGTAAACAATGCCAAACTCCAATTGCAAGTCAAGAACCTCTATGACAAGAGATCTAAGTGAAGCCACTTTGATGTTGGAGATTCTGTATTAATGTGGAATGTCATATTGGAGGATAAAGGTAAACATGGGAAATTTGATCCAATTTGGTTAGGTCCATATATTATCCATGAAAGGCATGGACAAAATTCATATTTATTGAAGGGTTTAACAGGAAACATTCAAGAAATGCAAGTTCATGGACAATTTTTAAAATTATACTTCTCTGGAAGTCTCATTTTACATGAACAGTAGGTTGTGTATATAGTGTGTTTTTCTGTGGTTGGTTTTTTATGTTAGTAGAGTAGGTTTTGGTTTATGTTGTGTGAGTAGATTAGTTTCTTTCTGTAGGTTTGGTCTGCTTCCCCTTGAATTCTAAGATCTTGAAATGTTTTCAAGAGACCATCATCCCCAATTATAGCCACTATTAGAACTGTACAACCAAAATTTAAAACCCAAATGATAAGTCATGTGTTCCAAAGTTTAAGCCATGATATGCTTCATTCAAAACCCTAGTAGTGGTGTTTTCAAGCTTTGTTCGTTGATCTAAAACCCTAAGGTTCTAGGGCGGTTTCTATTTTTTAGTTACTTTATTCTATCACTTAAAGTCTTTAAACCCGTGTTATTTTACCATGAAATGGGGTCGTGTTTTACTTTTCTTAAGTCCTAAGCACTTTAATTTTTCCTAAGTATGGATACCCCGCAAGCCTTTTATTCTAATAATCATGTGTCGTGCAACTTCCTTTTAATCTAACAGGCGATGTAATGGATTAACATCAAGATGTAGTCCATCTACCTAGTAAGCCATTAAGTTGTGATGACACGTGTATTTGGCGGGTCTGACATATGTTAAAGGCTATGATAAAGTGCATACAATTTATTTTTTATTAGACAAACGACATAATGGCTTAATCTCAAGATGCAGTTGATCTATCTTTCAAGCCATTAAGTCGTGGTGACATCTATCATTCTGATGACGTGGGCCATGTTTCCATAAAGTTAATAGAAGATTAAAGTGCTGACAAGTTATGATCAATCCAATGGTTGACTTAAAGACTTGAAGCGGATATGCATGAAATCTAACAATCAAGCCATTAAGTCGTTGTGCCACGTGTCCCAGTGGGTCCGGTTGAATTCATAAGGAAGAAATTAAAAGGCAAGCACTTGAAGTTTGATCTGATGGTTGACTTAAAGACTTGGTGATGAGATGATCGAGATCTAATGTATAAGCCATTAAGTCTTAGTGACATCTGGCACTCGGTGGGCCCAGCACAGTGGTAAAGTGAGGTTAAAAGTGATGTAGTTTGAAGTTTGATATGGCGGTCGACTTAAAGACTTAAAGAAAAGATGTGGTTGATCTTACATTTAAGTCATTAAGTCTAGCTGACATGTGTCATGTCCGTGAAGTTATACCTGCAGCCAGTGAAGTATTGGTTAAAGTAGCTTGTGGTCAAGTTAAGAAGATCCTATGGTACGTTTAAAGACTTATAGCGGAGATCTAGTGTTTAAGCCATTAAGCTTGGCTGGCACGTGTCTAAAGTAAATAGTAATCTTTGTGAATTGCTGATAGCCGCATGATAAATGAGAGGTTGTTGAAATCTACGGTCCTGATTTAAAGTTGTTCTCTTTGTTAAAATGGTTTCATTGAACCGTTGGGCCGCAAAAGTTCAAACATGGTTGAATTGATAACAGAACGTTTGGCCACCTCAGATGAAATTCAATGGAAGGAATTGATAAGATTGTGTATATGATTCAGATTGATAAGTTTACAAATGCCATAATTGTTGAAGTGATTGGAGTTGAGCTGAGGTTGAATTATTTTCAGTCTGTGTTATGATTTTGCAGAACGGGTAAGTTTTTCTGCGACTATATTCCCGAGTATTGTGAGTTATAATTGTAGTAGGGTTTTGAGTTCTAAGAAGCAAGTAGATTGTGTGTAAAATTTGATATTGTCGATTAAGAAACCCTAATTTAGAAAAGGCTCCTAAAAAAGATTTCACTGGAAAAATAGATTACCTGGAGAGAAATGTATGTGATGACCTTTTACAGCAATTAAATGAATCCACGAATGATGCCACAAACTCAAATAATTAGTACTTATGCATCCTCATTTGAAATTTGGGGAGGTTTTGTATGATAGGGGCAGATGGGCTAGAGATTCCAAAATTAGCATGACTGGTTTGGGATTGTTTAGGTTATCTTTTAGCTAGAGGAATGATTTTTCCCTAGACAGTAACAGTTTGTGATTTGATGTGGGAAAGTTGATAGTCCCTGAGGTTTTCATGGACACAGATTTATTGATAAAAATTGCAAAAACATTTGACAATGTTTCTAGGGTTCTGAGGGATATAAATGGAAATATATTGGTAAGCATCACAACTGAGGAACTAAGGCAGGTTTTCAAATTAAATGATCCCTCTGTTCAAATGGAGAATATTGATGTTGATCAATTCAAAGAAGTATACAAACCTCAAAGAAGTTACCTCAAAACTGGGCCTTTAAATGAATATTTTAATAAGATAGGAGGCTTGATTGTTGTAGGCCCAAATACACCAGAACCTTTCAAACTAGACTATTTCAATTCAAAGGCTAAAGGAATATATAGTGCCCTACGTCATATTTTTGGAGAGGATGAAGAAACAGTGATGCCTATCCACTACATGTTCATGATGGTCCAAATTCTTCATCCACACTTGGCTATTATTTTTTATTTTTCCACTCATATTGCTGAATTGATTCACCAGGGTTTGATAGGCACAAACGATGCAAAAATAGTCAGGCCATTTGGGTGGTACTCTACGTTAATGCATATGATCTTGTTTAAGAATGTTGATTATTTTTGAAAAGGAAATGGATCTAATGAGGTTTAAAGATGATGAAGAGATGCATGTTCAACTGTGGAGTGCACATTTTTCCTAGGATAGGAAAGAGGCCAGTTTCATCACCTTTGATAGGTATTTTTCTTCCAGTCTCAGAGCATTGTTGTTCCTAGATAATCAAATAATTCACAAAGGTTTGTTGAATTTATTAAGACCAAAGGAATATGCTAAAGATATTTAGATTGTACACAATTGGGGTAACATCATTTTATATCCTGTTTGAACAGTCTCTAGAGTTTATGGTTTCAGAGGGGTTCCAAATGTACTTCCATATTAGGTCCCTCTCAAGATAGATGTTACAAAAATACTCAGACAAATGGGTGGGATACAAGAGGAAGCATTGATAGGGAAAATGAAAAGTAACATCTTCCCTACTATTACAATTGCACACCAATTTGTTATTACCAAAGGAGGATGGAAATACTTGCATAAATACCTGGAACCTTATCAGATGGCAACATCAGTGATAAGATGTGCTGACAATGAAGGACTCATAAGTGATATGTTTAGGAAAATAAAAAAACGTTTAACATTGGAGCACCAATTTAATTTTCATAACGACATAATCAGAAACGAGTACAACTTGCATAAACAAGAGATCAAGAAAGAAAAATGGTTGGTTTACAAGAAAACATTGGATTTTGTTCATAATTTTGATAAGGGATATGATCCCTTAAATAATTTCAAGCCCTGGGAAAATAAGATAGAATCCTTAATGAACATGTTTGAAGATATCATGCAAGTCCTAAATCAAAACAAGGAAAAGGTCATAGAAACAGAGCCAGAAAAGGCTAAGGCACTTTGGAATAAGGCTATTCCTACTAGGGGTATTCCACCAGGCAAGTATGTCTTGCAGCAGAAAAGAGGATATAGTGTGGTATTGGAAAGAGCAGAGGTAGTTTCTACTTCAAAAGGAAAAAGACCCATTGAATCGGGTTCACAATCATTGCCACCTCCAAAAAGGTGAAGGACAGAAGGAGGACAACAACAAGATAATATTTACTCCCCTTCCCAATCTCCCCTGCATAAGGATGAACAAGCAATTGTTGAACAATTATTGTAGATGGGGAAAGCTGGGAACATTTTTGTAACATCTTAGGAGATACAAGAAGGAATGTCAGAAGCTCCTAAACATGCGGAGATGGACTTAACAGTTGTTGAATTTGTTGGTGAGGAATTGGATCCCATCACAAAACAAGCTAGTGATGAGTTTTTATCATATGAAAATTTTGTAAAATCTAGGGCATTTGTTTAGTTCCTATGGATAACTCACATTAATGACTTCAAAGAAAAGTGTCAACAAAGGCAGACAGATCAGCCTGATAAGGATAAGGATGAGATTGAGACAGAGGTAAACCAGGAGATGATAGTTAAATTTGATAAAATTACACCTGAAGAAGGCAGAGAATTGGTTAGAAAATAAGGAGTCCTTATTCTTCTAGAATGGGATTTAGCTGATGCCATAGTATTTGATGTCATCATAAAAGAGACAATACCAATGCATACCAATGAAGCAGAAGCTCAACAAGCATCTGCAGGTATTAAATTCAGCGAAGACCATGAAACATTGGTTATGTGGTCACTAAAAAGGAATGAAAATAAGAAAACTGATGGAAACACTCGGGCTGAACATTCAAGTAGTCTATTAGTGAAAAGAGTTGCAGAAACTTTACGGGTGGAGGCACCAAGCCTAACATCAGAATCTGCAAAGTTTAGTTTGAAGGTAGCAGGGAAGAAAGAAAAAGAGATTCAGAGCCTAAGAACCAAATTGGAAATATTCTTGAAGGCCTACAATGATGAAAGGATAAAGTCCTTGGAAAAAGAAAAGAAAATTTCCATATTAGAGGGAAAGCAATCATCTCAAGTCTCTCCCCAAAGGATGATAGCTCAGAATCTAGATCAGCCTTCTTTGTCTAGCCCTATCATAGAATTGCCTTCTTCCCCCATGCAATTTAGCCCTGCTACAGAAACATCCCTGGATTTGGAAAGAGATAGAATGGTTTCTGAAAGGGCCAAATTGGAAGAAATAAGAAAGAAATGGGAGGAAGAAAGCATAAAGTTCAAGGAAGCAGAAGAATGGGTGCAACAAAAGTATGTAGATAAGATACATGCCACACTTATGAATTTCATTGATTATTTAAATCCTCCTATTTATTTGTAGGGAAAGAAAATTATGGGCATAATAGATGCTTTCAATACAAACAAAGATAAATGGGACCCAATTATGGAAAGGTGGAGAGGAAAAAGGGAATAATTGAAATATTTTTACTCCATATCCAAGGAGGAAAATAATGTGGACATTGTGTTAGCTGGCACTTACAAATGTTTTAAGCTTCAGGTGGATGTGAACATAAGGAGGAGCATCATCCTAAAAAGGGTAGAGACACTGAGGAAGGAATATTCAAAAACCCGTTATGAGATGTTCCCAAATTTATTCAAGAAAAATGGCGAGATAAAGAGGGAAGCCTTATGGATGAACCAAATGAATGATGAATTGACAACAAGAACAAACAATATCATCACTCTGGAGAATACACTCTTTTTTGTCCAAACGGTTGAAATTATTAACAAAGCCAAATTATTTTTTGAATTTTGGAAAGAGGAAATTGAGAAGCCAAATGTCATTTGGGAGGAATTGAAGAGCAAAAAGGATGAGGTCATCAATTTCCCTTGGCCGAGTGATGAGGTGTTCATCTCTTAGAAGGATAGGTACAACTTAGCCAGCCAAGGAGAAGAAGATGTATAAAAACAACAGATGGCAGCCTTCCAAATACTTTGAACAGAACAAGTGGATGTAGAGATATCGTATTAGAAGACCAAGGAAACAAACTCCAGGTGGAAAGCTCCGAACAAGTTAAAGTAGTTGCAGTGACCATGCGGTCAGAAGACAGTACTCAGAAAAATCTTGTAACAAAGTGGTTATCACTTCACTTGTTAATTTGTCTTTTGTATGAGTCATATATTTTGTCCTTGTTCAAAAATGATCGGTAGCTTGTTGCAATCCTATTTTACAAAAGGATTCCCAAGATCATTGGAAAGGGCTGGAAAATTGTGTATTGTAAGCATTTTTGTAAAGTTTTGAGTCAAGGAATATAGCAGAATTTGTACTAGACTAGTTTCAAGATTAGAAATAAAGTTCAAAGTCTGTAGCATTTTATTCAAGTGGTTATCTTTGATTACATCTTGTAAATAGAAGTGTGATTATTTATACTTAATACAAAGATCCTAGTTCCAATCTCTCATGTGGTGTTCATCTGATGAGTTATGAATTTTCCAATTCATTAGCATAGATCTTATATGTGTTTATGTAGTTGTTTTAGAGTTTTGATCAAGGATCAAATTAAATGATGCTCTAATTGATACATAGATTCATCTAGGTATTCAACAGGATTTCATAAGTAGTATGGGTTTGGGATAATTGTGTTCATGGCCTAGAATCTTTGATAAAAATTAACTTCTGCATATTGTATTTGTTTTGAGAGTATAACCCAATAGATAAGGAACTGATCAAAAGCTAGTAGTTCTCATGTTGTTGCATTTTTAGTATATATATTGGCTATGTTTCTGCAAAGACAAACATAAACTCCATTACACATTATATTAGTGCAGGGAACCTCCCTATTTGATGTTTTAATGTTGTTTAGGTTTGGTTAGGGTATTTGTGTGTGGTTTGGAATAAGATCCAATGGGTTGGATACAATGGTGTATTGACTTCATGTTTGTAAGAGCCTTAGTGCCCATTAGGGGTTTTAGGGTCATTTTGGTTTAAAAAATGAAATGTTGATATTTTAATGTAATTTTAGTTTGAGGGGTGTTTTAGGACCCTATATACCCTATCTAAGGTCGTCAAAGTCAATCTCACCCATCGAGTTGACAAGGAAAGTCAAAATGCACATAGTGCAAAAAGTTGCTGGCAACTTTGAAAGTTGCTCGAGCAACTTTTGCAAGAATTTACAAAATGTAGTTAGAACTATTGTAACTACCCCATGCTCGGTATATGAGCATGGATTCGATGTTTGGGAATGTTAATGAGATTTTGGATTGCAACACTTATTTCTGACACCTCTGTATGGATGACTGTAACTATTTACTAGCATTCTGCATTGTTTCTTTGCTATTGTACGGCTGTGTGCGAATTGGCAGAGCAGATCGGGTCCCATGGAAATGGACTGATTTCAATTCTCTTTCATATGCATTAGATAGTTTATTTTTAAGTTTAGTAGGTGTAAAGTTACAAGTTTTTGTAGTTCACTGGTCTGACAGAGACAATACAGTGCTACCTAGTTAGAAATGGCTCTACCCTAAAATCCCACTGGTGGAATTGACTAAAACCATGGGGTAAGTAGGGTTAGAGTCTGTAGATAGGATTTTAGTTTTCCTTTTTCTTGTTGCAGTGAATCTCCTAGGCCAAGAAAGAAGCCCTATGGCTGACTAGTGAATTTAGGTGAGCCAGGACAGGGAGAAGAAAGAATAAGCACTCATAACCTTTTGGGAAAGACTTAGTGGCATTTTCAAGTGCCCTAGTTAGTCTCCTAAGAGGATTCGAAGGTGGAAGAAGGTGAATCAAATATTGGAGATCATTTTGTGAATTCTTTATGCTGACTGGTCCAGAGGCCTAATTAATAGGCTTAAATCTAGGGCCACCAAGAAACTAGGGTTATGAGTGCTTTCAGAGGTCAGGGTTTTGGATTCTAACAATGTTGGTGGATACCTTGAATATTTTCAAGGTCTTGTGTGAGGTCATTTGGGAAGTTTTGGAGTAATAGACCTAAAAATGTGAAAATAGACCTACTAGGGAATTGGCAATTAGGCCTCCTAGTGAAATATAGACCAATTGGATTGGTAGAGAGTCTTTAAGTATTGGTATGAGTTCAAAATTACCTAGGATGGGTTAGGAAGGTTGATAGGAGTATTGGTGAATGTGTGGAAAGATCCTAAGCAGAGAGTTGGCATTCTAGGTGGAGTTCTAGTGGAGAGACCTAGGTATTTGGAGGGCTAATTAGATTAGTCAAGCCTAGAAACTCTGGAATCTTCCAAAGACCAACTATACCTTGGAGGATAAGTTGGTAGAGAGGGTCTTGGAGATCCTATTGGAGGGAAGATCCAACAAACAACAACCATTGGATGGTTGAGTTAGACCAAGGAGTAGCTTGGAGTGAGGAAGAACTCTAGATTGTCAAACCTCTGCATCAAAGTAGTATCAAAGCCATTATTTCTTGAAGGTTGTGTATGTGTGAAGTGGAAGAGAATCAAGAGGTGGACAGCATGCCTCCTAAGTAAATGAGTAGGGATGCCATAGTGGAATTGTTTCAGGGCCTCTTGGAGAAGGCTAGCATGTCCGAGACAAAGGGAAAAAAGAAGATCACAGAATGGGGAGATGAGAGTGATGGAGATGATGAAAGTCAGACAGAAGAGTCATCAAACAAAGGGAAAGAACCTCAGATGGACAAAGAACAAAAGCTATTCTTAGATGCCTTCAAGTCTTTAAATAAGGATAGCATGGAACACATAACATATTACTATGGCAGCTTGAATGGAGAAGAGTTGTTGGATTGGCTTGAAGCCATTAACAACCAATTTGATTAAAAATAAATCTTAGAGGAGAAGAGGGTCGGCTATGCTAAGGCTAGAATCAAGGGATCTACATTAGTGTGCTGGAATATGATGCAGGATGATAGGGTAAGCAGTGGAAAGAAAAAGATTGTTTCTTGGGAGAGGATGAAAATCAGGTTGAGGACACAATTCTTGCCAACTGATTATGAAATCCAAGTACCAAAAGTTGCAGAACTTAAGACAAAAGGAGATGACAGTGAGTGCTTATACCGAGGAGTTTCACAAGTTGAGCCTAAGAGCTAGGAGACAAGAAGAAGAAATGGAGAAAGTGGAAAGGTATCTCATTGGGCTAAGGCAAGGGATACAAGATGAGATTAGCATGATGGCTCTTGACAGTATGCACAAATGTTTTCAATTGGCCTTAAGAGCAGAGGATAAGGCTAGAAGGAGGAATGACTTCCATCAAAGAGGAAGAGGTGGTAATAATAATAGAGGTTTTCAGAGGGGAAGGAGTAACTTTGGTAGGCGACAAATCCCTAATAGACAGGAAGATAATCAGTCTATGGATAACAGTGGGGGTAATCAGTTTAGGGGATCTTTTCAGAGAGGAGGATACAGAGGAAGAGGGCCTCCTAGAGGAAGATTTCAATCCCAAGGAAGATCCAATTCAGTTTTCACTGGCAGGTGCTATAACTGCAACCAAGTGGGTCACACAATGGGTAGGTGTCCTGAAAAGACTTCCTCCTCTTCAATGGGGGATATAAGGAATCAATTGGTACAAGAGGATGACACACAAAGTGTTACTTCTCCCATCTCCAAGGCAGGGCCAGTATTGGATGGAGAGAACTTGATGTTAAGGAGAAATTTGTTGAAAGTGCCTAGCACTATAGAGCCACCTCAAAGGAAAAACTTGTTTAAGACAACTTGTAGATCTCACAGGAAGATCTGCAAAGTGATAGTGGACTCTGGATCCACTGAGAATATAGTATCCATAGAGATGGTGGACAAATTGAAACTAAGGAGGATACCTCATACCACACCCTATAAGGTTTCATGGTTGAATAAGGGTCAACAAATAGTGGTGGGTGAACAAACTTTGGTGGAGTTTGAGATTGGAGAATACAGGGACAAGGTCCTATGTGACATACTGCCTATGGATGCATGCCATCTGCTTCTAGGACGTCCATGGAAGTATGATGTCAAAGCAATGCATAATGGGGAAAGGAATAGTTATGTGATCACCAAGTTGGGAAAGAAGTTTCAGATGGATCCTTTACCAGAGCCTAATGAGGAGAATCATGTGGGAACAAGTGTGATGTTATTAAGTGGGAAGGAGTTCCTAAAAGCCATGGAGAAGGAGAAAGGTGTTTGTTGTACAGTAATGGTGAAACCAAAGGAGGAAACTAAGGAGAAATTCAGTTTGCCACCAAAGGTACAAACATTGTTGGAAAGATACCATGACATAGTAGGCAATGGGTTTCCAAGTGCATTACCACCTATGAGGGATGTGAGTCATTAGATTGACCTCATTCCTGGAGCAAATTTTCCAAACAAAGCAGCATATAAGATGACACCAAGTCAGAATGCAGAAATAGAAAAACAGATTCAAGATTTGTTGGATAAGGGGTTGATAAAGAAGAGTTTAAGCCCATGTGTTGTGCCAACAGTACTTGCACCTAAGAAGGATGGCAAATGGAGGATGTGTAAGGACTACAGGGCTATAAACAAGATCACAATCAGATATAGGTTCCCAATGCCCCGGATAGAAGATTTGATGGACAATTTAGGAGGTTCTTGCTACTTTTCAAAGGTGGATTTGAAATCATGATATTATCAGATAAGAGTGGGGCCTGGTGATGAGTGGAAGACAGCCTTCAAGACCAATGAAGGGTTGTATGAGTGGCTAGTAATGCCCTTTGGCCTAAGTAATGCACCTAGCACATTCATGAGGCTCATGAATGAAGTGCTAGGAGAGTTCATTGGTAAGTTCGTAATAGTTTACCTTGATGATATTTTGATCTTTAGTAGGTCCAAGGAGGAGCACATGAAGCATTTGGAGATGGTCTTAAGAAAGTTACATCAAGAGAAGTTTATGATAAATCAAGAAAAGTGCGAGTTTCTCAAAACTAAACTAGTTTATCTTGGTTTTGTGGTTGCTAATGGATGTATGAAGATGGACCCTGATAAAGTTAAGTCCATTTTGGAATGGCCTACACCTAGGTCCATAGGGGATGTTAGGAGTTTCCATGGATTGGCCTCCTACTATAGGAAATTTGTGAGAAATTTCAGTCATGTGTGTGCCCCTATACTTAACACCATAAAAGTTGGAATCAAATGTAAGTTTGAATGGACTGTGGCAGCAAACCAAGGGTTTGAAATGTTAAAGAAAAGGATTGCAGAGCTACCTACTCTTAGGTTTCCTAATTTCAATCAACTCTTTGTGGTAGAGTATGATGCTAGTAAGTTGGCTATTGGAGCAATGCTAAGCCAGGAAAGGACATCTTGTGGCTTTCTTCTCTGAAAATTTGAATGAGGCTAAACAAAAGTACTCCACCTATGATTTGGAGTTATATGTTATGGTTCAAGTCGTTAAGAAGTGGAGACACTACCTATTACTTAGGGAGTTTGTGGCCTACACTGATAACCATGCTCTAAGTTTCTTGAATGGACAAGAAAAATTGAATCAGAGGCACTGGAAGTGGGTAGAATCATTGCAGGCTTATACATTTGTCATAAAGCACAAGAAGGGGGTTAGCAACAAAGTTGCAGATGCTCTTAATAGAAGAGTACTCACAATACAGGAGATACAATTGCAAAGTGTAGGGATGGATCATTTGAAGGACCTCTACAAGGAGGACAAGGATTTTAGAAAAGCCTATGAAACATGTGTGAAGTTTCAGCAATGTTTCAAAGTGGATTTCAGTGAGTTTGTGTTGCAGGAAGGCCTATTGTTTAAAGGTCACCTTATGTGTATTCCTCAATGTTCACTGAGGGAAAAAATTGTGAAGGAGAAAAACCAAGGAAGCTTGGGGGTCACTTTGGAGTGGATAAGAATTTGGAGCAAGTGAATAGGCACTACTATTGGCCTAAGTTACAATCAGATGTGAGGAGATGTGTAGAACAATGTCAAATTTGTCAAAGGGCAAAAGGACAGAGCAGGAATAGTGGGTTATACCAACCCCTATCCATACCCCAAAGGCCTTGGGAGTGTCTTAGTATGGACTTTGTTTTGGGGTTACCAAAGACACCTAGAGGTCATGATAGTGTATTTGTGGTGGTGGACCATTTTAGCAAAATGGCCCACTTCATTCCATGCAAGAAAACAAATGATGCTTCTCAAATTGCAAGTCTATTCTTTAGGGACATTGTGAGGATCCATGGATTGCCACTGAATATTGTAAGTGATAGAGATAGTAAGTTTGTGGGTCACTTTTAAGGACCCTATGAAAGATGCTTGGAACAAACTTGTCTTTCTCTTCAGCCTACCATCCACAATCAGATGGACAAATGGAGGTAGTCAATAGGTCACTTGGGAATTTGCTAATGTGTTTGACTAAACAACATACACAGTCATGGGATCATATCATAGGGCAAGCAGAGTTTTCCTATAATGACTCCATTAATAGGAGTACATGTAAGAGCCCCTTTGAGATAGTGTATGGGTTCAATCCTAGAGGGATCTTGGAGTTGAGAGATCTCAGTTTGAAGGACAAGAGGAGTGCACAAGGAGAGTCATTTGCAGAACAAATGAAGGAACTTCATGATCAAGTCAACAAGACTTTACAGAAGCAAGTGGAGAAGTACAAATCCAAAGTTGATCAGACCAGGAGAGATTTGTAGTTCAAGGTTGGGGATCTGGTACTTGCCTACCTTAGAAAGGAGAGGCTACCCAAAGGCCAGCCAACTAAACTACTCATGAAGAAGATAGGGCCACTGAAGATTTTGCATAAGTATGGCAAGAATGCCTATGAAGTGGAGTTGCCTCCTGATTTGGGGATTTCACCCATTTCCAATGTTTGTGACTTGTACCCTTATAAGGGATCATCTCTAGACACAGGTCAGTCTACACTTGCAGATTTGGAGGATGATGATAGGGAGAAAGACTTACCTACCCCAATGCTACTGCAATTGGAAAGTGTACTAGATTCTAAAGTGATAAAGAAGACAAGGAAGGGTAACTACAAGGAGTACCTCATCAAGTGGCAGGGTCTGCTTGAAGCTGAGGCCACTTGGATGACAGAGTTGGACATTCTGAAACATGGGGTCACCATTGCAGACCTCCTAACTCAAGGGACTTGAGTTATTTTGTCCAGGGGAGTATGGTGCAGGGCACCTCCCTATTTGATGTTTTGGTGTTGTTTAGGTTTGGTTAGGGTGTTTGTGTGTGGTTTGGAATAAGATCCAATGGGTTGGATACAATAGTGTATTGACTTCATGTTTGTAAGAGCCTTAGTGCTCATTAGGGGTTTTAGGGTCATTTTGGTTTAAAAAGTGAAATGTTGATATTTTAATGTAATTTTGGTTTGAGGGGTGTTTTAGGACCCTATATACCCTATCTAAGGTCATCAAAGTCAATCTCACCCATCGAGTTGACAAAGAAAGTCAAAATACACATAGTGCAAAAAGTTGCTAGCAACTTTTGCAAGAATTTGCAAAATATAGTAAGAACTATTGTAACTACCCCATGCTCGGCATATGAGCATGGATTCGATGTTTGGGAATGTTTAATGAGATTTTGGATTGCAACACTTATTTCTGACACCTCTGTACGGATGACTGTAACTGTTTACTAGCATTTTGCATTGTTTCTTTGCTATTGTACGGCTGTGTACAGATTGGCAGAGCAGATCGGGTCCCATGGAAATGGACTGATTTCAATTCTCTTTCATATGCATTAGATAGTTTGTTTTGAAGTTCAGTAGGTGTAAAGTCACAAGTTTTTGTAGTTCATTGGTCTGATAGAGACAATACAGTGCTACCTAGTTAGAAATGGCTCTTGTTAGAGTAATAGTCTCTTGGGTTATTAATTAAATCATTATGATCTAATTACTAACTCACCTATTCACTCTAGTTACTTAAGCTAACCTTACAGTTTCTCTTTTAGGGTTTCGTGATTCCTTGTATAAGGATTCACCTCTTTGTATTTTATAAGGAGTTTTCACAACGCATTGTATCGTCTTGAAATATATTGTTAATAATATATTGTTTTCTTGTGCATATGATGTCTCTGGCTTTTTGGCCTCCATAAAGTTTTCTTCTTCTGTTCTTTACTTCTTCCATGTGACAGGGTTATGCATGCAGGTGTTCTTGGGAGATTAGGTTTCTACCTATTCTACCATGGTATTAGAGCCATCTTGTTGCTCGTTGTTCATGTTTTGTTGAAGTGTTTCAGAAGCTGGAGGTTTTTCTGGTTTTTTCAGAGTTTTTATGTGGATTTAGAAGTGGGCTTTGTTTCTGGTCACTTTGGGCTCAAACGGACATCTTCATTGAGCTCAGAGCACCCAAAAACACCAGAATCCATATAAAACTTGTCCATTTTGGACAACTTAGCTCTGAGGCAAAAAAAATTTGGTTTCCAGTGCCGTACGGACACGGAAACCGAGGAAAAAATTAAAAAATATCATTTTTTAATGTTTTTTGGGGTGTTTAAAAACGCAGCCAGTGCGTTTTCCCAGGCGCAGCTGCAGCACCACCACGGCCCGACCAGCACCCGACCGCCGCTGGCTACACCTCCCACCGGCACTGTGGGCTCCGCCGGCTCCTCCGGCCCCGCCACCGCCTGCGCCTCCGCTCCACCGGCCCCGCCCGCTCAGCGGCCCCCTCCGCTCCGCTCAGCCGGCACTCCTCCACGCCGTCTCCACCGCCGCCCGGCGGGTCTTTTAGCCCTGCGGGCCTATTGCTGCCAGCGGCGGTCACATGGGTGACCGGGAGCTCTGCTCCAGCCCCCTGCGTGCGACATGCACCCAGGGGCTAAGGTTTTTTTAGCCCAAGGGCTTACAAATTTTTTTTGGAGCTTTTTGACCCTCCCTCACTGTTTTTTCTCTATCTGAAGCATACAGAGGTATTTTTTTGACTTCTTTATATCGTCGGAAAGCTCTTTCTGAGCTCTTTCTGATGATGGAGGTTGGGGTTTTGGGTTCTGCCATTTTGATAGTGTTTTTTGCTATCAAAGTTTGATGTCTATTTTTTGCCTTCCGGGAGCCATATCTTGCTCATCTGGACTCTATTTTTTGGCAAACCAGATATCGTTGGAAAGCTGGTTCAGTGAGTTTTTCAGTTGCAAGGGTTTTTATCTAGAATCTGCTCTAGGTTCTTTCTCCTCCGAATTTTGCTCTTTTGCACTCTAGCGAATTACTTAGGTTCCACAGGTCCTGGGATCTCTTCTTCTATTCTTCTGGCTCACTCTTCTTTCTGACTTCTGAGCATTGTATGCTTCTCTTCTGTAGCATTCCATTTTCTGTAAATGCACTGAGATAAAGTGCCCGCTTTTGCATATCTAGGATTTCGAGCTCCTTGTGTTTGTTTGTACTTGCACTCAGTTATAAAGTGCCATGGGGGGTTATGATGTTTTTCCTTTTGTGCTCATCCACCTTTGTCAAGTGAGCATACCTTCCATGATATTAGCCCATGCTATGTGTCGATGACACCACCCTTTATCCTGTGCTTGTACCTTCTGTTGCACTGTTGGTGTTCCTGATTCTTCTTCCTGCAGCTGTTTCTGGCATTGCATTTCAATGTTCCTGTCACCCCTCTCCCTATTCAGCATTATGGGGGGCTTGACCTGTTGGTTCTATTGCTTCCTTGGTTCAGTTGAGTGATCTACATATTCAGTTCTTGTTCCTATGTACTAGGCGGATGCAGTGGCTAGGCACCTATGCATTCTGGTGAGATGGATCATCTACTGTATAGACACTCGTTCTTTCCTACTTTTGGAGGTCACTTCTTCGATTGATCAGCTCTTCAGACTTTGTCTTCTCTACTTGGTCATGCACTATTTCAGTGGGGGTTCCAGCAGTTACTTCTGACAGTGTTTGCAGCTTCATGCTTCGGAGATGCTTCTTTCTCTTTCTTGTTCCTTTCTTTGGGACTTTCCCTAGATTGGAGGCTTAGTTTTCTTCATCTAGTCCATCTCTTTTTGGGGTAGAGTTTTTCCGACTGGGTTTTCCCTATTTCCCCGCTTTACAGAGTTCTTGTATTGGGTACCTGATCAGGCCTTGTTGCCGGGACCCTTCTTTCCTTCTTTCTGCAGTAGTCTCCTAGGTTTTTGCTTCTCCCTAAGCTTATCTTAAGTGGGGTGTTAGAGAAATAATCTCTTGGGTTATTAATTAAATCATTATGATCTAATTACTAACCTTAGGGTTTCTCTTTTAGGGTTTCGTGATTCCTTTTATAAGGATTCACCTATTTGTATTTCATAAGGAGTTTTCACAACGCATTGTATCATCTTGAAATATATTGTTAATAATATATTGTTTTCATGTGCATATGATGTCTTTGACTTTTTGGCCTCCATAAAGTTTTCTTCTTCTGTTCTTTACTTCTTCCATGTGACAGGGTTATGCATGCAGGTGTTATTGGGAGATTAGGTTTCTACCTATTCTAACAGCTCTACCCTAAAATCCCACCGATGGAATTGACTGAAACCATGGGGGAAGTAGGGTTAGAGTCTGTAGATAGGATTTTGGTTTTCCTTTTTGTTGTTGCAGTAAATCTCCTAGGCCAAGAAAGAAGCCTTATGGCTGACTGGTGAATCCAGGTGAGCCAGGACAGGGAGAAGAAAGAATTTGAGCAAGCACTCATAACCTTTTGGGAAAGACTTAGTGGCATTTTCAGGTGCCCTAGTTAGTCTCCTAAGAGGATTCGAAGGTGGAAGGAGGTGAATCAAAGATTGGAAATCATTTTGTGAATTCTTTATGTTGACTGGTCCAGAGGCCTAATTAATAGGCTTAAATCTAGGGCCTACAAGAAACTAGGGCTATGAGTGCTTTCAGAGGTCAGGGTTTTGAATTCTGATAGTGTTGGTGGATACCTTGAAGATTTTCAAGGTCTTGTGTGAGGTCATTTGAGAATTTTTTGAGTAATAGACCTAAAACTGTGAAAATAGACCTACTAGGGAATTGGCAATTAGGTCTCCTAGTGAAATATAGACCAATTGGATTGGTAGAGAGTCTTGAATTATTGGTATGAGTTCAAAATGACCTAGGATGGGTCAGGAAGGTTGATAGGAGTCTTGGTGAATGTATGGAAAGATCCTAAGCAGAGAGTTGGCATTCTAGGTGGAGTTCTAGTGGAGAGACCTAGGTATTTGGAGGGCTAATTGGATTAGTCAAGCCTAGAAACTTTGGAATCTTCCAAAGACCAACTATATCTTGGAGGAGAAGTTGGTAGAGAGGGTCTTGGAGATCCTATTGGAGGGAAGATCCAACAAAGAACAACCATTGGATGGCTGAGTTAGACCAAGGAGTAGATTGGAGTGAGGAAGAACTCTAGATTGTCAAACCCTCTGCATCATATATCTTCTCAAGTTTTGTTATGTTCTATTCATCTCATGCTCCATTTCATGGTCGATTTTCAATGGATAATTAGCCAGTTATCTAGTATCTCCCGGTTATGTTCAGTTTGTATGAGATTCCTGCTTGATTGACATCATAAAGAGTATTTGAAGGTATTAAAGAGTGTCCCCCCCTTGGTTTAGCAGAACCTAAAGTGTAGAAGTATGGTAGGCATTCTTGTCAGTTGGTCTTTTTCACTACATTAGATAATAGTTGGAGTTGGCTTGTCTTTAAGATCCTATGAGAAAGTGAAAAGGTTGATGTCTAATCATCACAGCATAAACAACAACCAACATGGACCACAGCTCCATCATACATAAAAACAGAAGGTCTACCTATAGGAAGATCATGAACACCAACAAGTCTGATTCAACAAGAAAAACAAACAATGTTCAACAAGGTTCATAAACCTTCTACACTTTGAGCTCCACATAACTCAGGTGGGTATACCTAATTTGCACACACATGAATCCTTTTGACATACAAACAACTTGGAGATATATAATTGTGGAATAGCTTTCAAACCTATAAGTAACAGAAACCTCAGTGTTTACCAAATCTTATGCAGTGTCCCACTTGCATATAGTATGTTTGGAAACCAGATCTACTCTAACTCCTTCCTATAAACATGAAGGGAAAAGATTTTATTTGATATTTTGATTAATGGATCCCTGAAAATACCCCAGATCCCTCATAGACCAATGCCTTATCCAATGGGCAACAGAGTCAAACATAACATTGCAAAAGAAAGGTTATGAACAAAGAAACCAACATAACCTAATGTCTAATGCCTTACATCAAACATACCCTATCGATCAAGTTCTAATTGGGGATCCACCATTGTGTTCAAACATGCAACTACCCATTCAAAGTATTTAACCCTCCCCTTGGAAGAGACCTTGGAATAAACAATACATTAATTAGCATAACACTGATAGACAATTTTTCAATATCCTTAATACCCCAAACTCATACATATCTTAAAACAAATCCCAAATCACAGTTATCCTTTAAATAACTCTATTGCAGATCTACAATAGACAACACTAAATCACCCTTGATGTCTTAATATATATGATTTGGAATGCAAAATGAAGACAACTTGATAACAGTACAACACTAAAATTTGTATTCATAAAACTATCTGTTACAACTTATGCTCTTTTTTGAAACCAGAAAGAGACAAGAACACCCTTATGCAAAGAAAATAGAAGAATATTTACAAGGAACCACACTTGGAACCTGCCCTCAGAACAAAGGATTCAAAACCCCTACAATAGCAAAAAGAAAGGAATTTATAGAAGGAAACCCTAGAAAAGGCATCCATTTGACACATGTCCTTCTATGAAATCTGATTTTACTGCAATCCTTCATTTCTCCAACCCGCAGACTAATCTTTCTCTAAAAGATCAAAAATGAATGATTTAATATGATCTGCACAACCATCAAGACTCGGGAACAGACCCAACATTAAGGCAGAAAAGACAAGGAGTCAACTAAGGGTTGCAAAATATCTGAAGATCTGATTAGAAACCCAAGCCATCACCACTCCACATTTATGAAGCCATAGTCATCAAAATTCAATCCCTTCAGCATCCCACAACTGCATAAATTCGAACCAAAAGATCATATCCTCCTACCTACTTTTCTCCAACATGGAAAAACACCGCCACGGCCAAAAACCTTCCGGAAACATTTAAATATTCAAAATATCTGCCTCAACAGTCACCCTAACATGAAAACTCTATCGACGGACGAGATCAAACTTTAAAATCATTTTAAAAATGCGGTCACCCGATCAACCCCTAAAACACCCGCGAGCCCGTAAGCCCAGTTCCACGTAGCACTTTCGGTCCCACTTGACTTTTCCTCATCAATGCGTACGCGTGTCACTCAGGCGTGATTCCTTGATGAGTATCCTTGGGGAAGTTTTGGATCAAGGCATCACGCCTATCGTCCGATTAAAATAGATTTGTCCCACCTTTATCTCCTTTCAAAGTCCTGGGCCCACAATCTCGAAGTGGATACGTGTGAACTATGCGTGATCCCGCGATGAATATCCTTGGCGCATCTCTGGATCAAGGCATCACGTCAACCATCTGATCAAAAGTGATTTGTCTTACCTTTAACTTCCCTTTAGCCCTGGCCAGGTCCCGCCACTAGCCATGTCACATAAGTGTGATGCCTTGAAGATAAACCTCCTCGTATCTTTTATTCACGGGATTGCGCCCACCGTTGGATTAAATCTTATCTGACCGAACCTTATCTTGCTTTATCTTTGAAAACACTGGCCCCACAATTTGAAGATGGACACTTGGCATTGAAGCGTGATTCCTTGATGAGTATCTTTGGTACAGCTTTTGATCAAGGCATTATGCCCGCCGTTGGATCAAAACAAATCAGCTCGACACTTGAAATAAATAAAATCCCACGGGAAACCTTAGATTTAGGAAAAATTAATACACGAGCCCCGCTAGAAGTTAGGACTTAGAAGGAAATGCCCCTCTGCACGACAACTTAAGGCACATGGTTAAAATGACTTAAGTGGCTCCCAAAAAGGTAATGCAAGAAAATAAGAAGGCACAAGAGACTTAGGGTTTAGAGAAAAAAGGAACTAAGGGTGGACCAAAAGGCAATTAGGGCTTAGCAACAAGGTTCAGACATAGCAGAAAAAGGCAGGATTAAGCACCATGGAAACCAAATTTTGCAGTCCTAACAGGTTGCGTCGCATCCAAGTGACTTACCACCCTGGTAAGCCACATAGAACATGTGATAGTACATATGCGCTAGCAGACAGGACCCCCAAGCATAAATAGTATGGTCTCTAACCATATTCTGAAGAACAACTCCCCATCCAATAGAGAATCCATGTTGCCTACGGTCGGGATACAAAATCCCATAGATCAAGCTACCTAACAGTGTAGTCAACCTATCTAAACCCATGCCAAATCTAGACCATGGGATATTATAGAGATCAGACATCCCTAACTAATCAACCGGCAGACTAGACATCTCAAATAAAGCAACAATGCCAGTCTGTCGGGTGAACTCTACTATAGCACCCTAGATAGGAATCTGGAGAATGTGGTAAACATCCTCGAGAGTGACAGTGCACTCTCCAGTGGGAAGATGGAAGGTGCACGTGTCCGAGTGTCACCTCTCGAGAAGAGCAGAGATCAGACCCCTATTGGTCGTGATCTCAGGCATGTAAGTGATGTAGTATAATCCTAAATGCCTAAGGACATCCCTCCCATCCTCATAGATCTGAAAGCGGTATACCAAACCTGGTGGTCTGGATACCCGACAGTGCAAAACATCACCAGTAATCTGCAAAAGAAAAGTACAATCAGCTATCAATGTCAAGATCAACAAAACAATTAGACGTGTGCAAAAACGCTAGGTATAAAGAAGACCAGAGCAATTGTGAAACACAAACATCAAGAACGACACATTTATAACAATTGCAGCAGCCAATCAGCAATTGTGAAACACAAGTCACAAATACAATAATAAAATATTTAAATGCGGCACACTTATCAATCACGAAAGAGAATTAGCAATTACGGCACGCACTCATTAATTGCAGCAAAACCGTTAACGATTGCGGCACAGTTACAAAAAATACAGAAAATCAATTGAATTTAAAAGCATTAATGACAAGCAATAAATGCACACAGGATAAGAAACTCACCGCACGGCCTACGCCGTGTGGACGACCGAAGGTAGGGACTCGGTCAGACACTTGCACAAGTCCCGGAAGGCCCGTCGTCACTCAAAACAAGCAAGAAAAGCAAAGAAACTCAGAGGTGAATCTAACAAGAGAATCAGGAGCTCCAAAGTGCAAAGTGACAAATGAAAGGCCCCACAAGCTATTTATAAGTGATCAACAAAAACCCTAATTCATCAAGGAGCCCTATTTTATCATCTCGGGCCCCGAAATATTTCGCACCTAGTATGAGGAGTGATTATAACCATTTTCACAAACTATTGAATCCCATGACAATCATTTTGCAGTATCAACAAATTGACGCTTTTGTCGCGACTTTTCACTCAAATTTGTTGAGGGGCATAAATCCACTTGATATCGTCAAGGCAAGCTAGGGCAGGATCAAAACATAAGATTCTTTGACACAATGCGACAAGCCACAATGTATCAAAGAGGGGCAAATGTAGACACCGTAAAATGGACATACTTGCAACCTTACATTAAAACACTAATTTTCATCTATTAGTTAATGATTTTTTAATCATTAATTAGTCATCTATTTCTTCTAAAATCCATTCCCCAAATCATTTAATCATTTCTCAAAAATTAATTAAATAATTAATTTTATTTAATTAATCAACCTTAATTAATTCATCTTTATTAATTAATTAAATTCAATTTCCTAAAGTTTAAAATCAAATATTTAAACTTATTAATTTATTCTTCTAATTAAATTAATTTAATTTCACTCAAAAAATTTATTTAAATCAATTATCTCATGTTTGAATACTTTAATTTCAAAAATCAATTAAATATTCAAATAAATCCTTTCTCTAGTTCAAAAAAGGGAACTCCTGATTAGATCTCTGGGATTGCATAATTTCCTCCACCTTCTCTTCAGTTCAAAAAGGTGACTCATAATCATCTTTTCATTTAACTAAACATCCCCTCTTCTCTCCAAGTTGAAGAGGTGGAATTTACTGAGTGCTTCTCTAGTTCCTTTTGATCTCAACCATTCATTCTCCAATTTTGGAATTGATCTCATCCGTCTATATCATTTCCATATTCTATATAATCAACCCTTCTCAACCATTTGAAGGATCCAGGATTTCAAGCTTTGTACACTCTTACTCTACAAGATTCTTACGAAGCATCAAGCATTCTTGTGATTATATCAATATCATTTTCTCAACACTGCCAAGTCACAAATGCTACCGATACCAATACTGAGCACCATTCATCCAGTGTTTCAGATGGAGTAGAGAGAAGCAATAGAAGCTTCAAGCATTGTGATTTGCATTCGTTTGTTTTCCTCTATCTTGCTTGTTATTTTATTGTCCTTAGATTCATTCTTAGTAGTTTTGATTTCTTTCCCCCATTACAAATCGGTGCTACTAACCCTCATTATTGAGTGCGCAAGATTGGATCTACACAACTCCAAGTAAGGGTTTACCTAAGGCACCAGGGACTGCAGAAGGCTAGATTTCTATAGCTGATAACCTAGGGGGCTCTGCTCTTTTGTGTTGGATCCTTCATTCTTTGGTAAGCTCTTTCCCGAAGACCCTTGGAATTATTTCGGAAATATGGATTGAAAATGTTGTTAGCCCAATCTTTTACCAATGTAGCATCCCTATGGGGAGCCTTCTACACATTTTTGGTACTACCATAATCTTGTTTCTCTAGCATGTGAGTGCATGCATATGAAAAATTGCCAAAAACATCTATATGGTTGTTATGGGCACCTTTGTCGGCAACATGAGAACTTAAGTCTTCTTCAACCATTGCAAACTAGCAACAACTACCTTTGGAAAATTATTACACTTTTTTTGGTTCTACAACTCTTACCTCTTCAGTCTCTCTTGGCTTCTTTAAAATTCACTTGGTGAGAAGACAAGGATGGAGGATTTTATTAATAAGGCACTTGGGCTCCCACTTGTGCGAAATAACTACTTATTTTTCGGGAAACACTATTGTAAGTGAAAGGTACATGCGGCTCATTTTGCCTTTATTTGAGAGACATGCACTTGGAAAACAAGCCAGAGAGTAAGTTACAAACTTGAGCCAGAAATAGACACTATGGGTCTTTCCAAACATCATGGTGCCTTGAGGAAAACCAAGTTGAAACACTTGGCACAACATGTAGTAGCAAGGGTGCTAAAGACACTTATTCAAACAATACACAAGCAAGAAAACAACACAACTTATGTACAAAATGTACAAGTGGTAGGTGCAAATTTCAAAAGAAATATTTGAAATGAGATCCATAACCAATATCTCAAGGGCATTCCTTTCCATATCGTCTAACTCAAAAGAGCTAATCTCCTTGCAACTACTGATGCGGAATGGTTATTTCTACAAGGCGTCGAATGCATGTTTCCCTGGCTTTGCAACTCTTTCATCAAATCTCAATACTGAATCTCCTTTAAAAGAGGGATCAAAAGCTTACTTATCGAAGCATCATTTAACCACTTGTTCATGATCAGTAATATTGTCAAATGCCTTGTCTCTGGATTCTTGGGCACTTAATAACTCTGCTAGTATTACCTCCATAGCTCTAGTCTAATTGATCTCCGGATATTTAAGCAATTGTAGTGCTGGGATTTTTGTTGATACTAGCATCATTGCCATATACTAGCTCATATGGGCTATTTTAAGCGCCATCTTTGGAATTATTCGATCAGCTCATAAGGCTATCTTCATGTGTTTATGCCACTCTTGCTGATGGTCCATGTCAATACTTTTAATGAGCCAAATTAGTTTTTTATTAGTAGAATCCGCAAGCCCATTGCCTTGAAGCTAGTAATCTGATGACGTTTTGAGGAAAATGCCATACTTTAGAGAAAATTCTAACTTTTTTATCCCTAAGAAGGCCCTAACATTATCACGTATGATAGTTTTGTGGAGTCCAAATTTGGTTATTATTTCTTCTAGGATATTCAAGTTCTCATTCTCTATAGCATTCTTTCGAGAAACTGCTTCTGCCCATTGAGTAAAGTAGTATGTGGTTGTTAAGATCCACTTAGCCCATGAGCTAGAAATTGGGTTTATCATCCCAATGAGATCCAAATCGCATTGAGCAAAAGCTTTGTGCATAACAATTGGATTGAGTGGCATAGCTGAGTTTTTTTTTCCTTCTAATGAAAAGTTGGCATTCTTGACATTATCTGGCTGAATGATGATCAAAGAATAAAATAAGCCAAAAATACCTAGCTTGAATGATATTTGGAGTTGTAACTTTGGTGGAGAAATGCTTGCAAACAGGACTATTATGAATTTCATTCATAATCCTTTCTCCTTGAGCTTTCTCTACACATCAAAGGGGAATGTCATCAAAATTCTTCTTGAAAAGGACTCCTATGAGAGAATATCCTGCATTTTACAATCTATAGAACCTTCTTTTGTGTTCTCGAAGGTGATGTGGGTACTTGCCAAGTTGCAAAAATTATATTCTGTGTTAGCACAGCTGCAATGTTATGCTCACTGCCATAGACATACATTATAAAATGTTTCAAAAAAATTGGGTTAACCAGTATAGGGGCTAATAATATAGCTTCTTTAATCTTCTCAAATGGTGTTAATCCTTGCAGAGTCCATTTGAAGATATGATCTTTGCACAACATTAGAGTGGTTGGTCTGACCAGACCGGCAAAGTTAAATATAAAATTACTCATAAAGTTGCATTTGCTTAAAAATGATTGTACTCCCTTTTTGTTTATAGGTAGGGGAAGATCATTGATGGATTTAACGCTCTCGGGATCAACTTTGGATACAACGTATCCAAGCAGTTTCTCTTGCAGGACACCATATATATATAGAGAGAGGGGTTCAGGGAAACTCTGTATTCTTGACACCTTTAAAAAACTTCCTCAAGATGATCGAAATGATCCTCCCCATTTCTTGAAAACACTGTGAGGTCATCAAGATATATGACGATAATCACATTGATCAAATCTTTGAAAGAAATTTCCATTGCACGTTGGAAAGTTGTTCCAACATTTGATAGGCTGAAAGGCATTTTGGTATACGCAAAAGTTCCCCACTTTGTGGTGAAAGTGGTTTTGAGTTAGTCTTCTTTCTTCACCCATACTTGGTTATATCTTGAGAAACCATCAAGTAGGGCAAACATTTGAGAGCCAACAAATGTTTGGAGAATTTTCTCCATGGAAGGCATGGTATAATGATCCTTCAGTGAAACTTTATTCAGGTCCCAAAAATCAACACACAGGCAGATATCGCCATTCGTCTTTCACACATGAACCAAATTTGAGATCTAGGTACTATGTTTCATAGGGTAAATAACTTGGGAATTAATTAGCTACTTTAACTCTCGTGTCATGAGCGATTCAATCTTTGGGTTGATGGGCCTTTGCTTTTGCTAGATTGGTTTAGTTCCTTCTTCTAATTCAATTGTGTTAGATAATATTCAGATCATATCATCTGAGGTCATCATATGTCCATCCTATGACCCTGTCATATTTATCACACAAATGTATCAACCTTTGTTTATCTCTTGAGGAAACATCTTTTCCTACCTCCAATCTTCTTGCATCGCCAAGATCAAGGTTAGCATAATCCACTTCATCTACTACGAACTTCCACTTATCATTTCTTGAATTATCACAATCAAACAAGTTATCCAAGGTAATCAGCCCTTTAGGAAGTTTGTTTCTTTTGGGTGGAATGATTTGATCTTCATAAGCTTCTTTTATCTTACTTTGCAACTGCTTTGTATACTTGCTAGACTACTGGATGAACATGGTGATTTGGGCATCTCTCTCAAATACTTGCCAATTTTGTTCATTATCAAGAATGGTTGGCCTAACTATGAGTCAGACTGAGTGCTTATTGGTCATTAGCGCTAATACAGGATCGAATTAGGAACCAATGATGACAAGACGGTTTGCTTCAACATTTTGTTTTCTTGGTACCAATTGAATATTGAAAGCTTCAAAGCTCTTGATTAAATCCCACACTAGATGCTGATAAGATTGCATCCAGACATTCTTGACTGCAGATAGGATTTGCACTTGATTTACTACTAACTCAGAATCTCAAAACACTTTTATTTGTTTAATGCCAATTCTTTCTGCAAGGTTCAAGCCTCAGACCAACCCTTTATACTCTACTTCATTGTTAGTGTAGGAGAACTAAAAACAAAATCCACACAAGGTTTGTTCTCCTTTCAGGGAAGTCAGATAGACTCTGGCTCCTTGAAAGCTTTTACATCTGGCTCCATCAAAATACAAAGACTAGTTGTTTTGTTCTTTTGGATCTTTGCAAATCTGCGGCATAATTTGGTCTCCATCATATATGACATAAGTGCCTAGACCAGTGACATGGAAATTAGCAAAAGGATCTGATTCAATGAATTGATTAAACAAGACTTCATCCTCAACACGCCTTTCCCTCTTCACCTTTTCATCTTCTAACAACTCCACAGTATATATCTCTTGTTGTGTAATAGAAGTATGAGTTGACTCAAAATTCATCATAGCATCATCTGCTATATATTCAACATGCATAGATTCCGATAATACCTTTACCTTGAAACCATGTTGACTACAAAGAATCAAATGTGACCAATCCTGGGAAAGGTGACCTCTTATTTTGGTGGTGAGATCTCTTGTCGGATGAAGACCAAAAATAGGGGGAATATCAGCTACTATAATCTTTTGGGAAATAGTGACGTTTGGGCAAGCATACAATGTAAGGGGAGTTTTTTATCGAGTCCTATTGAGTGAACCCTATTACCATCTAATTGCATGACACTTTTGTTTGCTAAGAAGCCGATGCGGGCCTGTATACACCAGATCCGGATGCTGATGCGCGCCAAGGCGGAAGCGGGCGCGGATGCCCTGTGGATGTCGCCTGGATGTGCATCACAGGCATCTGGATGCATATGGATGCTTTTGGCAGGCATCCAGACGCATCCGGATGCCTGTGATGCGCTTCCGAGTGGCATCCACAGAGCATCGGGGAGCACCTGAAGGCTGAGTGCTCAGAAAACAAAAAAAAATACTTTCTTATTCATTTTTTTAACTTAAGGCACTTTAAAACATGTGCTAAATAGATTTTTTTTAATCTATTTTTTTCTTCTAAACCCTAAAACGACCTAAAACAACCCTAAAAGAGGTCTTCCAAACAATTTTTAACTAATTTGTTTTGCAGCTGCACTCTTTTTTCATTTACTCTCCATTTTTGCTTGTTGAAGGCAAATTGATTCTTGTTGAAAGGGATCGTTCGTTGGGCAAGGGATTGCTTCCACAAAGGAGTTTTGTGCATCTAAGGTAAGCATTTGATCCCATTCTTGAGTCCTTTAATGGATTGTTTTGAGATTTTGATGAGTTTTTTCAAGTTTGGGAAGAAATTTTGCAAATTTAAAAAAAAAATAAAAAAATTTAAAAGTAAAGAAAGAAGTTTAGCTATCCATTTTAGTATGTTTGTATCATGTTTTTGCACTTGTTTGGTTGATGTTCATAGTTGTTTTCTAATTTAAGTTTATTTAATTTCTTAATATCTTATTAACAAAGCAAGAAATTGCATTGTATTGTGAAAGAATGACCACCGCAGGTAGTCAAAGTTCAGTGGCAGGGGAAGGAGGTGATAATTCCAAAATTTATGTAGGATCTCCTTTATGGAGACATGCCACAAGAATACAATAGGTTGCAGGAGGTGGGTGGTTCATATATGTGGAAGTCTAAATATTGTGAAAGTAACAAAGGCAACCCATTTAATAGCTCATATTCCCGAGTCAAACTTCATTTTATGGGCCCTCCTGGTAAAGGGATGGCTATGTGCAAAGGCACAACTGGGAAAGGAATGTCAGACGCACAAATAGCGTCATATGTAAAAGAACAAGAGGTTGCTGATAATATGGTTAAAAGATCCAAAGAAATTTTTTATCAACCTCCATCTGGAAAGAATAAAAGTAAAACACAATTACCCATTGAACCAATTCAAATCTCCAAACATCCATTCTTGCAAGTGCCTGTACCGGAAGAGAACGAGGAAGAAGTAGAAATGAGAGCCCGCAAAAGAGGTC
>MU228240.1:309498-320249 GCA_018584345.1 Thuja plicata
GGAGATGATGAGAATGTGGATTTTCTTGAGAATCCTTATGATTCTGAATCTGATTAGTGAATCTTGAGTCTTGACTCTTGATTGATGAACATTGAATCATGAACTAAGTTTTGGTTTTGTAGTTCAATTTGCATTTGAATCTTGAATATGACTAATTAGTTATTAATATTGAACTTATTTCAATTTGTTGTCACGTCTTTGAAGTTTTAACTTTTAAGTTGAAGAGTTGAACTATCAAAAATGAAATATCTTGAATCTTGATCAATGGTGAAGTATCATACTATCAATATCAAATGATTTATTTTTGTATATTTCTTGCATTTCTTTGCATATATACATAAAAACGCATCCAAATGCACCCGCATCCCCCAAAAACAATTTTCCCGCATCCCGCATCTGCATCCACATCTGCACCCGAATCAACAACTTTGCTTCTTTGTATAGGTACATACGGGAGATACAAAGCTTCAGCTATTTGCTTAAGCATTAGCATAGTACTAGCGCCTGAATCTATCATAGAATTATGCAGTAGCTTCTCACCTACTATTAAAGAAAAGAAAGCATTGGTTTAGAGTTACCCGATTCTTCTGAGATTACTTCTTCCTTGTTGTTTATGAATCTCGTGGCTTCGTCCTTGAGCTAACTAGCAACTGCACCTTTGAATTTTTCTTGTTCACATTCTTTGGAAATCTCCTCGAGCAGCCTTGTCTCATCCTTCAAGAGCTTCTCAAAGTAATGAATTTTGTTAGGGAATGGCTAGAATATCTCATAAAGACACATTGGCTAGTGCTCTCTTCAATTGCTTGACCACATTAAGCAACCCAAGCAAAGGGAATTTTGGCACTTAATCTTAGATATGACCGCTTCCTTCAGTTTTGACACCAACGCTTCTTTTTTTTTTTTTGAAAAGGTTGTACAACCACAGGCGTAGTTGGACCTTTATCAGAAGTCACCTTTGGTTGTAGACTTTGAACTACAGGCTCCATGTGTATCTCCCCGCTCGGAGCGAGTATTGTAATCAAACTGAACCTAAGGCATTTTCGATGTTGATATTACATTGGCAAATACCACATCTTCATCCACCATCCAGGAGAATAGCATGTGGTAGTGCGATGTCTACTTCTAGTTTTAAGGACATACCTTGCAATTGAGCGGTTCTCATAGAATTATCCATTCCTAGTGAAGAATAGGCATAGACTCCAGAATCTGGGGTGATTCCTTGGCTTCTTTGCTCTGCCACCTTTTGTTGCAAATTACCTATGGGACAATTCCTTGGCGTGTGTGCATCATTACAAGGGAAGCACTAAGCATTAACATCTTTTGCCAGGTTGTTTTGCATTGCCACCATCTCTTTATTCTAATTTGTTGACATGGCCTATAAAGGACTCGAGATTACGACAAGCTAATTAGTGGGTTGCACTTGAGATGTATTAGCTTTATTGGCACCTTGGTATTGGTTGTGCTAATAAGGGGGCCTCCCACTTTGGTACCCTTCATAGTTTTGAAATGGAGGCTTTGAAGGCACAGCCAGCTACCTTTGAATATTTATGATCTCATTTGAGAAAGTTCGTAGCTGGTTTTTCATGTCATTCATTTCAGTGACTATAGATGACATGGCAGGTAAATCAATCCATTGAGCATTTGGATAGATGTTCATAGACTAGGACAACGCGGAGGTAGTCGCAGCTGCTTCTACTTGTGGAGTGGTGGCTAATTCTAGAAACATCGACATAAGAGGCCTTGGTGGAAGCTTCCCAACATTAATCAAGTTATTCTCTACTCTCACAGCCAACTCTCAGCGCCTCTAAGTGACTGGATCGCTATGGCTATATCTGAGTTGAACGCCTTGAGATAGAAAATGAAAGCCATGGCAACATGGGAGACACGGTAATAGGGATTCACTGCCAAGTCTTATAGAAATGGGTGTTAAAATCCATGATCGCTTCTTGAGGTGCCCTTATGATAGTCATTGGTTGTTGAAACAAGGATAAGCGGTCGCCTTTCTCAGAAAATCGATCAAATATAGGTTCCCTAGTTCATCACAAGTGCCTATAGAATGTGGCATTAGAGATGTATACTAATCTTGTGCTTTCCCTTTGAAAGAGGCCGCTAATAACCTAAGGGCTACATTTTTCTTTGTGATATTGTGTACTCTACACGTATCTGAGACATCTTACATATGATTTGCAAGGGTTTTTGCATCCTCCCCAGTAAACTTGGGTAATGCCTTTAAAGCAGATGCAGGAATAGGATCTCAGTTTACACAACCGGTTGGTGGGATAAGGGGACTTCCACTATCAGGTCAAAACTACAGGGGGCGATGCTAGAGGTTGCGAGGCACTTGATGCAAAAGCTTGAACGCGTGTTACCGTCACCAGAGGTGGCAGTAACAATCCTTGGTTATGTGTTGTATGTGACCTCGTGATGGGTCTATGTACACACTTAAAATATATATGAGTATTAGCTCAAGTCCCATCGGGTGTGCCAGAAAAAAGAATTGTTGATCTTAAATTTTACTTTAGAGAGAGTAACAACCTTTATGGGAAGTTCTGTGTTTGGGAGATTTACTTGCACACTACTGAACAATCTTCATAATTTTAGAAGTCGACTCTTCGATGATTTCTATTTTGGAGGGAGAAAAGGGAGAACCAATGTACTAAAAATAAATCTAAGGTGATACACCATGATTTCAAATTGCCGAACATTTCATAAATTATGTCCTTACTATAACCCAATAAAAGATTTATTAAACTATAGAAAGAGTCATTGACATGATCCCATAATTCATCAAATTAACAAGTACTAACAAAAGCTTAACTCAGACAACACAAATTCTTTTCATTAAAAGATATAAAGTATAATTATAAAAGTAGTTACAGAATAGCAAAATAACAAAATGTAAATTGGGATTAGAGAAAATTCAATGATATGCTACTACAAAGTTTTTGTCTTTGAAAGTAATGAAATACCAACATTTAAAATATAGCTTGAAGGAAAACATGTCCTAGAGATATTTCCTAGCCACCCACTACCTCACATGCCAGTACTGTTAGAACTGTCCTAATAAATCATCATTTTGCCCAACTAAAAGATGCCCCATGATCAAAAGATTTTGTGGCCTAGTGAGCTCATGCTCCAAGCAAAGTTGTCTAACAGTGGACTCATTACATCTACAGCTGATGGAGGACCAAAATAATGATCATATTCCACCTCAACGGAGGCAAAAAGGTGGAAAATACATGTGCTCCATCAAAATAATGATCATATTCCACCTCAATGGAGGCAAAAAAAGTGGAAAATACATGTGCAGGTGGTGTGCAAATCAGGTATGGGTTGCATATGTGGATAACAAGTGAGCGGAGAAGAAAATTGCTCTTTGAAAGAGTCCAAAAACGGTGCTGGCTAATCTCCATACAGAATGCACCCAAAAAAAAAAAAATTCAAACCTTTTTTTCCCAAATTCGTGAAAACTCTGTTTTTTTTTTCACAAATATTTTGTAGTTTTCCACCACAAAATATGCAGATAATGAAGAACAAATTCTGAAATTTTTACGAAAAAACCAGTATATTTTCCGTTTTTTGAAATTTGATCATAAGTACATTTTATATGAAAAATAGCAGCATCCCAAAAACTATGCTGAGCGGACACATAGAGAACCTGCCGAAAATCTTGCGAACAAAACTTCACCAATGCCGAAGCAGAGAGAAAAGGTGCCAATGTGTCACCGCCGTGAGTCTTCTTTGAAAGAGTCCTTGCAGGAATCGAAACAAGATGCGCTGATGAAACACATGGAACCCCTCAGTAAGAAAAGACACGTGAGGGAAGAGGACACCCGCCGCTAGCGAAAAGGACAAAATGAAATTAAGTTGGAGTTGATTATAGGGTTTTGGCTCACACAGCTTATTGCGATAGAATATATCTACAACTTTCTTAGTTTTGGCATGCGCAAAGTCCACGAGAGCAATTCTCTTCACTAAAAGTTAGTTTGAGCACGTGAGAAGAGCCAAAAATGGCTTTGCACAAGGAGGTTGTAAGTGGGCGGTAATGCTTCTGGATTTAAAAGTGTGTTATTTTTTATATAAATATTTTAGATCATCTTCTCTGATCTATCATCAGAATGAATGGGTTCAATTAGAAAAAGAATGATAGATCATAAAGAGTGATCTAAAATGCTGATACAAAAAATAACAAAAATCAAATTCGAAAACATTAATTTTATGAATTGTAGACAACTGATGTATTTTAATGGAAGAATCATCATCACTAGCACGTTTTCTTCTTTGTACCACATACACCATAAAAGAGATAAACCGTGCTGCTCTTAAATAGTGGTTTTAGCTTCATTTATCATTATGGAATCCAATTTGACATCTATTTGAAGGGATAAATCGACATCTATTTGAAGGGATAAATCCGTGAATACATTAGGGCATAGACTTGCATCAAAACTCAACTTCTTTATAAAGCAGTAATATTGTTTTCACGTCACAATTTATTCTAGTTAGAAACTTACATTATACTCTTCCTCTGTTTATTAAGGTGGTATCAAAATGATCATGTATAGTTTGGAATTTAATTATTTGGAGGCATTGCTGTTTTAGATGTTTTTAGATTGTCATCCATAACAATGACACAGCCAAGAAAAACCCATCCACGAAAACAACCCTATTATCTCGATTCTCCACAAAAGTATGTGAATAGAAGATGTTCAGGATAGTTTGGAATTTAATTATTTGGAGGCATTGTTGGTTTAGATGTTTTTAGATTGTCGTCCATAACAATGACAGCCAAGAAAAACCCATCCACGAAAACAACCCTATTATCTCGATTCTCCACAAAAGTATGTGAATAGAAGATGTTCAGGATTATGAAAATCCTATTACCAGTTAATTCACAATCCTAAAATGAACTCACAGTTTGCAATGCTGGAACATAATCTAAAGTTTTCAAAGAAATTGGGATAGTGGGGGATGGCGATCAAAAACCTGAAAAAACTAAAAGTGGTCGAAATTCTTAAAAAGTAAATACAAGTGCAGCATTTGCAATGTCAATCCTTCTCTTTAGCTTTTTAGGGGTTTAAGCATTATTTTCTATAAAAGTTAAATCTTTTTTAGATGTACCAAATATATCTGGCTGTACAGTCTGAGAAAAAGGGATATCCCCTCCAAAGTACCCTAGACCCTGGAACATTCAAGACGTCAAGGAAATCACCCAAGCCCCAGGGATCTGTACCTGTGGAATGCTGCAAATTACATGGCATGCAATAGAAACGCAGTTTGCTTCACTGCTGCATTAGTCCAAGACTACTAATTTTTGAGCTATGCTTCTTTTGGATTTTGACAAGCTAAGGTTCATGGACTTAAATGTATTGACTGAATCATAAGCCTGTGATATAGGGCATTCTATTTTCAAAGCCTGTGATATAGGGCATTCTATTTTCAAAGCCCATTAGTAGACCTCTAGATAGTCTGCAGAGAGGTTTAAATGAAATGTTCTTCTCAGTTACAGAGAGGGTTTACAAAAAGGGTTCACGCCAGTTTGTTGCACAAAGGAATATAAAAGGTAGCATAAGAAAAGAAAGCTGCAATTCACTTGTCCCGAAACATAGATTCATAAAGTTTATCCTGGAAATGGAGGTAGAGGATAATTATTTAGTATTGAAATCATCTTGACATAATACAAGCCAGTGATATAAAATTAAATATAATGCAGAATCATTATGGAAACTGTTTAGAATCATAATGGAAATCGTTTAGTATGGGCTTCAACTGGCGGAAACTCAAAACTTGAAATTCAATAAAGAATGATCTTCAGAATCATACGATTTGAAACTAGTATAATCACATTGAGGGTTGAGACTAAGCAGAGAGACAACTGAATGATTGGCCATGTAAACATTCTTGGACCAGAAATGAATGTATTCCACTAGACCTGCTGTAAACTAAAGCCACTGAAGTGTGGTATTGTAGGACCTGTGAAAAGTCTCAGACAAGAAAACACTTCTCTACTGCCACATATCAGTCTCTGGTCTACATGTGCAGGCAAGGAAGAAAATAAACGGTACTGTAAATTAAAATGCTCATTTATATGATTTATCATTAATTGCTGGAAGAGAATCAATCAAGAATGTTTTTCTAATCCTAATTTACGTGGGAGGTATATCTATGCAAGAATATGCCAAGCTTTCTTTTCATATATTCATTCAGATTGATCCTCATACAACAAGTTTGTGGACAAATTTACTGTGGACAAATTTACTACACAATCTACCTGCAGAGAAGGAGGATGGCGACTATCACTTCTACTTTAGGAAAAAGCATCAAACTTCATACAGAACTTGTCAAGAAGGATCAATTTCATCTTTTTCTAGTCTATCCTCAACCTCCTTTACTGAAACATTCTCAAAATCTGCAACAAGTTCTGGAGCAACATTTTCTAGAGGCTCCCATGTGGGCACATCTATGTCTGTCCATTTCACCAGATACTCTGACACTCCATTCTCTTCTCTCTTCTCCAAAATCTTCTCAGCTATTCCATATTCCAACCCTGCCTCATAGTCCTGCACCAGGTCTTTCCCAATGGATTCTGCAGGCAACCACTCTTCAGAGGAATTATCCTTCCATTTCACCAAATACTCTACTGTTCCCCCTGTCCCTGTGCGCCTGTCAAGAATTTGCTCAACCTCCACATATTCAAAAACTGCATTCTCTAGTTCCTTTATGACACCTTCTAAGGCCAACCGTCTGGCAAACTGAAGAGGATTGGTCGGTGAAGTGTTTGCCAGTAAATCTTGGACAAGAGCCATTGGAGTCCTACCCTTAGAATCCTTTATTTCTAAATCAGCACCGAGTTCAACAAGAGCCCTTACTGCCCCTTGTTTCATATATCCAGAAGCTATATGCAAGGCAGTAAATCCTTCTCTGTCTTGCTTATCAAGGTCTGCACCAGACTTGGCCAATAACCTAATACAGTTCTCTGATCCCAATCCAGCTACAAACAATAACCCTGTTCTCCCATTCTCATCTATACAATCTACATCCCTCTCCACATCCTCCAAAAGCTCTTTAAGTTTATCCTCATCTGCTTTCCTCACAGCTGTCCACCATGGACCATCATATTCTTCTACGACATCCCTAGCAATATTTTCAGAGGGAACCCATGTGGGCCTGTGCCCATCCTTCCATTCAATCAAATACTGCATGGATTCCCCGACGGCCCTGCTCCCAATTATCTTGTTAACTTCCCCAAACGCCTCATCTTCTTCTTCGTATTCTTCTCTATCTCCTGCATCCCTTATTTCATCATTCAACTCACTACCCAAATGTCCATTCTCAGAGTATTGAAGAGAATCCTCTTCCTTCAAGGTGATCCCTGCTGTTACAGTCCCAGAGCTGCTCTCTCCTCCATCTAAGCCTTTGCAAAGGATTGATTTCTTTGGAGTCCTAATTTGTACTCCCCCATTTTCAGGATAAACCCAATTCCATGGTTTGTGATTTTTCTTATAACATTTATACGTATATGGAAACCCAATTCTAGCAGTACGCAAATATAAACGAGAAAAATGAGCAAAAGTGAAAAGAGGCCTACTAGATATGGTTGTTCTGTCCCTGCAAGAAAACCCATTATAAAGGCATGGAGAGCTGATTCCTCCTACACAGCCTCCAACACATACATGCATTTTGCTCCGAATCCCCCGAATCAGAAATTTGCTTTGCACTTTTTTCCAACTGATCACACACTCCACCGCATTGCTGACAAGGATGGTTTATCGTAATGTCGATCATCAGTCAGTGACGTAGCTGGCTGATGAGGGATCAAATGTGAATCACAGAGGAACCATTTCAACGCCGAGGCGGGCAGCGTATGCCCGTCGCAAGAAGCGACCACAGAGATAAGAACTCTTGGGTCATGTTTTTGTTCGGACAGGACAAAATGATATGATTTCTAACAAGATAAGAAATCACATCCTCAATTATCTAATTTAAAGTGAAATCCTCAATTATCTGATTTGAAGGGAACAATGAGGTTTAGGAGGGTTAGGGGTAGAGCACTATAATGTATACCTTAACTTCTTTTATTTGTAGAATCTAAACTAGCAATCACACCTGAATGTGTACTGGTTACGCTTTTTTTTTCTATGTTTTTTTTATTTTGTTCTATTTCTATGGTTTGTCATAATTGGGTAATTATAATTTTGAATAGTGATAAGTAGAAACATAATATCCTAATCTTAGTTGTAACAAATTAATCATATGTTAAGTGGCAATATCAATTCTATTTTATATTTGGACTTTTTCTTTCGAAGATTTCTTATTATAAATTAGTCTTATTCCCTATCATATTCCATTTAATGAGGTTTAGAAGTTGAATAATAAATCATATGCTACCAAATTTTTTATTTCCAACATCTCCTACATAATATAAAAAGGTAAATACAATAAGTTCATATAATCATTGAATGGTGAAAAGTCACCTTAGGGTCATTTGTTTGTTCTAATGGGCCCATAACGGGATTATAGGAACCACCAACCCTACTCTATCAATCAGGTACAAAGAATAAATTTGTTGACAAAATTGTAAAAGTAATTCAATACATATATTTTTCAAAATGATACAATGAAGACATCAAAACAAAAATATAAATCAAAATTGTGTACATAAAATATATAAGCTAATGTTCAATCAAGAAGATCTTTCTTCTTCATGAATCCTATGAATGTCCACATGTTCAAAGAAGTGATCAATTACAACAATCCTATGTCGCAACATTTATGCAAATGAGTTGAACAATTATTAAAAAGCATACTAACAATGCAATAAAAAAATGTATTTAGAATTTACATTGAATTCCACCATCAATCTGTAATAATAATACTTAGCATTTACCATAAAGTGAAAATCTATTAAATTTTTTTACTGTGTGATTTTAAGAAAATAAATTATATTTAAGTTAAATAAAACAAAATTCAAATGTATCATAATGATAAATGTTACTCTTATTTGAACTCAATCTTACATAAAATAAATATATTAATAACTAATCTTGTAGACATTTTGTTGAGTATAGTCAGTTTCTCACAATTGGAAATTGTACCAGTTTTTTTGAAGTTGAAGCGTAAATATTAGAAACTCTGGATAAATAAGTTCACATTTATTGCCTTTTTTATGAAATTTGAATTTATAACTATGCATTTCCAGTTAAGTGTACTTTAAAATAAGTGAATTAATAGAGGTGTTGTGCTTACAATTAAGGTGTAGTGGCTAGAGTAGTATTTGATAATTTTGCCACACTCCTCTTCTTTTCGTCGAGCTACATATGGGTTTTGTTGTATGCGGGCATATCTTTCAAATGTGAATGTTGGTTGGATGCAGAGGTTTCCAAGCTCTCGAACTCTTGAAATAGCTATGAATGTAAGGCCTTGTCCGTCAATGCTGTCAATATCAATTGTTTCTTTTTGAAGTGTAAGCCATGTTGGCAAGTTGACTTCCTGAGGATGCATGACTCATTTTGTGTTGTCATCATGGCAACAAAGTCATGTTTAGTTTCTGTCATGAAAGACAAAATGACTAAGTATGGAAAACAGGGCAGACAGAGATACTCAGCGATCATCACATTAGCACATGTGCGAGAGATCGAGTCAGCGTATGCATGTTCAGATATATGTTGTATGACACGTGTACATGCTACATCCAGACATGCATAGTACGAAACAACAGTACAACAAAGTTACAGGCAGATCAGTAGACCAGCAGTCTAGAAGACAAAGCATGGAAGCCAACTAGTGTTTTGATCAACGTGACTTATTTTGTAATGTAATGGCCAAGCGCCTTTGGTTATATGTTTTTAATGATGTAATTAACATTGTAGTAAACACGCGTGAGCCGACTTGTTCAGAAGCGTTGTATATTTTGTTTTAGGGCCGACTAGTATTTTGTTTTGGGTTGCGCCTATTCGGATATGAACATATAAGTATGTAATGTAAAGTTATGTTACAAGCGTCAATGATTATGTAAGAGGAAGATATTGAAGAGCAGTAAGATGAAGTCAGTATATGATATAGCTCTTTAAGAGAGTAAGAGCATTCGCGCGTACACAGAACTGATCAGACGGCAGTGTCATCACAGCAGTTCATTTTGATATAGTGTATATCATCTTTCAGAAGGTTGTAGCCTTCATCCTATTGGGCAGTGAGCCATATACCTTTAACAGGGTTTTTTAAAAGACTCCTAATAGGGTTAGACCTTTTACTAGGTCATTGTACTCATATTGTAAAGACTTCTTCTAACAGGGCAAAGGAACTTTAACAAGCTCATTATGTCTAGTACAATATTTGTGGGTACTAATTCCCACCGGGGTTTTCCTCTGATCAAGCTTTCCCCGTAATCATATCATGTGTTATGAGTTTGTATGTTAAGCTTCATTCAATGTATGTTTGATTTATGTTTAAGTTGCTGAAAAGTAATTAATAGACAAACACTGATTCACCCCCCCCCTCTCAGTGTTTCTAACAATTGGTATCAGAGCTCTGGTTCTCAGCAAATAAGTTTAACCACTTGAGGAGATCATGGACTCGGCAGAAGCAAAACATTTGAAAAAGAATCTTGAAGCAGCTCTTGAAGATCTTGATAGATCTGAAAAAGAAAATGAAGAACTTAGACTAAAATTTGATGGCTCACAAATGCTTATCAAGAAATTAAGAAAAGATTTGAAAGATTGTTCTACAAGTGATTTAGGGAAAATGATCAAAAA
>MU228240.1:325776-346332 GCA_018584345.1 Thuja plicata
TTAACCAGGTCATTGTACTCATATTGTAAAGACTGCTTCTAACAGGGCAAAGGAACTTTAACAAGTTCATTATACCTAGTACAATATTTGTGGGTACTAATTCCCACCGGGGTTTTCCTCTGATCAATGTTTCCCCGTAATCATATCATGTGTTATGAGTTCTTATGTTAAGCTTCATTCAATGTATGGTTGATTTATGTTTAAGTTGCTGAAAAAGTAATTAATAGACAAACACTGATTCACCCCCCCTCTCAGTGTTTCTAACAAGCCCTTGTGATTTGTGTATTGTTTTGGCCCATGACATTTTTAATGGTATTTGACAGTGGATTCATCAGTTGATTGAGATTATTGGAATATACTTTGGGTTGTTTTTGTCCCAAGGTAGACCCATGTACTTTTGAAATTCAACAACAACAAACTATGGTAGCTGAGGTGGTTTTTCTTGATCGTTGTATATAATTGCTTTTACATGTCCAAGTGCACCATTGACGAGCCCAACTTGAACCCATATATTTGCATAGAGCATGACCTCTTGACCAATACATAAGAGGATCTTAGATTAAATTTGTTCTTCTTCTACATTTGAGCGGGGTAATCCTTTAAGTTGTTCTACATTGGATAGTGCAACTGGCTTTGCTAAAGATAGCAACATGTGTTTGTTATGCATTAAGACCATTTCATTTGTGGAAAAGAGATGTATGGCTGGGAGAAAAAGTGTTTGTTCATCTGATGCAGTTGATGACTTTGATCTTGACATTAGAAGTTGCCAATCTACAATTGTAGGTGTTACATTCCATAAATTTGAAGGAGTGCACGAAATTGAATTTGAATAGGAGTGTCTCCTATTTGGAGGAAAATTTTATCCAGGGTAACAAGAGTGTTGAAGTTGCGCCATAGTGTGCCACCATAGGATTTTAAAGCATACATTGGTTCATGTATTTAACTGGTGGAAATTGTCCCAAGTCACCAAATAAAACAATAGAGCGTTCACCAAAAGGAATGTGATTCTGAGTTGGGAAAGCTTGGCATAGCCTCATGTCAAATTTTTCAAGTAGCTTAGGCCCTATGAAACTCATTTCATCTATTAGAATGTAGTGAATGTAGTACATGCTCTCTTGCAAAGTTGAGAGAGCTTGTCCTTGTAGGGATACCATTTCTTTGATTGGTATTCGTAGTGCAGAATAAATTGTTGATGCTTGTATGTTGAACGCTGAGACACTTGTTGGTGCGAGGAGGAGCAATGGTAATTGACCACTTGGGGCTCAGTTGATCATCATTGTCTTTGTTATTGTAATAAGGAGTGACTTTCTTGTGCCTGTTGTGCCTTGTACAAGTAGCTTTAGTGGCAGTTCTTGGGTCCTCGAATGTAGATGTCGTAGAACAATTGCATATGCTTTTTGTTGTTGTATAGAAAATGTAGTTTGTGTATGGTTATTGCAATTTTGGTGTACTTCAAACATGGTATAGTTACTTTTAATGAAAGCAATCGATGTTATTTTTGTGATTGATTGAATTCTAAATTTTCCTATTTATTGTTCAAGTCTATATCTTGGTTACCAAGCATGTCAATTTCATTTAGGTGGATAGGTAGACATGGGTACAATCCTAACAAGACTTGCCATTTGTTTGGTGTATTTTCATGCAAAAAAAAATTATTGCTTATTGGGCTATCAATTTTGTCTTTTTGTTCCAGCTTATGATTGGTTCTATGCACATGCCAAGGATGGTATTGGTTTGAAAAAGCCTCCCAATTATGTTTTATCTCACATGATATTGATCCAATAATTGTTTGAAGGTTGCAGAATGGTTTGTATATAAATAATTCACTCCAACAAAATGCTTCAAAGCTATTGTCTTCCTTTGAAGGGATGGTTGTGAAGCGTGGAGAGACTCAGACATTAGTTGTGGTGGGGCACTTTTTCCATTGTTTTTATTCCTTGTAGCATTGAAGGTCCATTGCTGGGTGACCTCTATAAGTGATGATGACTCTAGGTGTGTAGGGAGTGAGATGTAGGATTCAACATAGTTGGGTTATGTTGTATTCGTTGTTGGTGCAATTGGTATACATTGTAGGTTTTTTTGAAGGTACAAATTTCCTACTAGATATGGAGAGTGGAAGTTTGAGCAAGAGGTGGCAAGTTTCCTGGGCACCAATGTCATGGTCTACTAGGTTTTCAAGCAGCATTCTTTGAAAAAAAATTGGGGCTAGTTTTTCAGAGTCAAACCTTGTTGAAATGCTAGACAACATGACATGGTACATTTTTTATTTGTTTTCGGCCTTTGCTGCATATTTTTCAATGTACTTGAGTATTGAATCAATTGAAAAGATGGGCTAGAAGTCTACATTGGCTCGCCAAATGGATAGTATTTATGGGATGTGTAGGTTTAGGTGATCATCATTACGAGCTGGGATGTGGGCAAGCTGGCCATTGTGAGTTTTGTAGAGTTTGGATTTGTCTTGTGTGGTCCAGGGTTCTTTGTAGTGACATAAAAGACAAGCCCCTTTCATTCTTAGGCATGTTTGGGGGGTATATCTTGTGTGTTTTTGCACATGATTTAGAATCTCGATGTAGTCAGTGGCGGGGTTGGCAGAAGAAATCAATTATGTTTCCATTAAACATGGATCATTAACAATTGATCGATGAATTTCTTGATTCCGCAACTGAAGACTTTGTGGGTTCCATGCAGGGACATATCTATCAATAAAGTCAAGTGAATTTTGGATGGATCGAGTATCATTCCATTATAATTTCTCAATGTTCGGTGTTTGTCGTAACCAAATAAATACATGGGTATGTGCAGATCCTTTGTGTTGCCAATCATACCCGAGAGTCTGTTTCTTTAGTAATTATTGTGAGGTAAAATAAACTTGAATGAGGAATGGAGGAGAATTTGTACCTCTACCAATGATCTGTTGCACTGAGTAGCTTATCTAGGACATCCTCGCAAAATATTGTGAAACTGTGGTGCATAGAGTGTTGCTAGGTCAGGGTTGTCAATTATATTTTGTAACTACCATCTTGTTGCAGCGCTGGGGTTTGTTGGTGAGGTGGTTGGCATGATGTTGTGCAAGTCTATCCATTTAGTATATGTTGCACTAAGTGTAAAAAAGAGAGTTGGGCACCCTATTTGAATCACCATGTCAAGAAGCTCTCCTCATTGTTTATTCCAAAATGCTCGTGTGCCACGAATTGATGAGATGAAGAGCATGAGCTGGTCGGCAAGCTTGTCATCAAGCATGTCCTTCAACCTTTGACGTAGGTCATAAATTGATGTAGGTATTGTACCATCAAGCTGTTTATGAACAAATACAAAGGTTGTTTCTTGGCTTCGATGGTGCATAAGGATATTAAGTATGAAGTACCTAAATCGTGGGTGCTACCCAAATCAGTTGTCATGATAGCGCAAGAGGTGGTGAACATATTCATGCAGTTTGACATCTTTTATATGTTGTTTCTTAAATGTAGCTTTGCCTTGAGGTTACAAAGTTGGAAATGTCATTGCAAACAACCCTTCTATTGTGTATTCATTGATGGGAGATGTAGAAATGGATGGCCAATATATATCTGGAACTGGTCAGCCTTCCCCTAGGTGTAATAATAATTGTACCTCTTCCATTTCTCTTCTTGCAATGGGAAGGTTTGGCACAAATGATGTGCCTTAAAAAATTTATTCTATTTGGTCTTCATTAGTTGCATTTATTTATGTAGATGGCCTATTAGGAGGATCTGCATTTGAAGTGGTAGTGTACAAAAGGTGTGTAATGTCAGTTGAATGATTCAACAAAGATGACAAAGATGATTCATCTAACTGTACATCTCTGTAAAATAGGTCATCATTTATTTTGTATTATAATCCTTCATAAACACAACTTCTACTAACATAGAAGTTATATTTTTTATGCCCAATATTTTCTTTGTTGACTATAATTATGTCCAAGTCATCTACTTGCCTTGGCAAGAAAGATGCTATTATGGTATTGTCTTGAGGAAAACATATTGTGTGTCCATTGTATTTCAGTTGGCCACCTCTTGCATAAGTTACCTGAAGAATAGGGCTGATTCTTGCAATCAACATCTCTTCAATTTGAGTAAGGACTTGTAAACATTGAGGTGGTTCACCAGGGTCCATATTATTCCATTTTGAGAATCGATTTCCATTTTTTTATGATATGCATCTATAAAAATTGGTTGACTCATTTGATTGTCTTGTTTTAATTCCTGGATATCTTTCCATGCAAACTCTGCATGTTGTAATAGTAGAAAGGCTATCCAATTTGGAACAAAAATGATTCCTTGATGTGAAATATTATTGAGAAAAATTTGGAGAGTATATCTGCTCTAGTAGGGTGACCTGAGTGGTATTGTGTATTTCTGGTATATCTGCTTCTAGATGGATTCTTGTAGGTGACGTTGGTAGTGTAGAAGAGGTTGCTGCATGAATAAGGCTTTGGTGGTCTCTCTTTTTCTTTTGTTGATGATGTCCTTTCTAGCATGGTACCTTATTATTCATTTTTTATTTCTTTGAGAATGCTTGTCTTGTTCATTATCATTGGGTAAGTCCATTTATATATATACACCCAAGCAAGAGGATTTGATATACCTGAAAGTTGTGTTTCTGCAATTAGATTCTTCTATATTTTATAAGAGTTGTAACTAAAATAGAAGATGAGGAAAATTATTTAAGAGTTGTGTTTAGAGGTATGAATATGTGTGGAAAAATTGTAAGTATAATCATTAATACAAGTCCCAACTTGTAAAAATGAATGCTTGGAAGATTTTTTTATGATTTTTTTTCTTTGTAACATTCAAAAGTAAGATATTAAAAATAACATGTCTAAGTATTGTATGTGTTTTTTTTGTTCTTGTTTAACTTTCCATGGAATAATTAAAAATATGATTGATTTGAATGAGAGTCTTATTTGAGGCAATTGAATGCTTTAGTATGCTAAATGATTGTATGAGTAAAGATTTAAAAGAGAGTGGAAATGTATTTTTGGATAATATTTTGGAAGCATTTTGAAGATTAGATGCAAAACAAAATGTACAAATACTATAGTGGGTGCTTGTGTAACATTGGAAGAATTTTAACAAGAAAAGGTGCATGCATTTTTTTTTTTTGGGAAATATAGTACATATACATATAGTATTACGCATTCCAAGCGCAAACTATTTTTTTGTTTGTGGGAAACAGTAATGGAAAATTACATTTATCATTGTAGGGGATGAAAAACTTTCTATATAAATAGTACTCTAGTAGAAGCTTTCAAATTTTGATATTTAAATGTGCACAATGAGATCCATGTGCCAATTTTATACAAGCTTTAGGGCTGTAACGACAATGATTTATGTTTCTTCACCTCCAAAATGATTCATTTTGATGGTAAGTTCAAAGAGAGATTGACAATTTATAACATTGTCCAAAATATATTTTGCAACATCAGGCTCTGTTAGTAGGAGTTGGAAATCTTTTGCAGGTACTCCCAACAAATCAATGGAGGGCCCTTCAAATGCATTTACCTTCAACACTCCCCTGTAGCATCTTCTAAGTCCATCTTGAGCATGTAGCTGTAGCCACAATTAGAGAGCTCAACAGAACATTTGGGGCACTGGAATTTGTTTGTTGAGCAGTGAACAACTTTTTTCTTACATTTTTTGTTGTCTAAGTTACTAGTGGACATGAAAGGTAGTAGAACTTTTCCAAATGCAATTTAGTGATTTTTGCTTGTACACAAATAGGTTGTGTGTTGGATATTTCTTTGTTGACAATAGTAGAGATATCTATTGGATCAAAAAACTTGGGTGGGTAGCTATGGCCTTTTGACAAGGATATAGAGGGTTGGTCATTCCCTACAAATATACCATATTTTTAATGCAGATGTTTCAGGAAAAGTAGGATTGACTAAAATAGAGGTTGAAAAGGTGATATCAATTTTTTTTTCCATTCCATGATATTAGATGTGTAGATTTGATCAAAATTATTATTGGGGTTTGTTGGGCGAACATATCAAAGATTTTTTTGCCTTCAACTTCACAGTGGCAACCCCATAGTTTAATATCTATGGAACAGTTTGAAATTTCTTTCATTGTTGTTGTGCATTTCTTAGTTTCAGTTCCATTTTTTTGCCTATGGTTGATGGAGGAGTTATAGATACAAGGATCCCAATGACATCTACAAGGGAGTCAATAGGAAATGTAGCTAGTGAATCTATGCTCTTAAATGGAAGCAATGCTTGGGTATTGTAGAGTCTGGACATGTGGAAGGAGTTATGGTTGATGAGCTTAACAATACTATTTTGTACAGGTTTGTCAAGCTTCTATATTTTGTATCTGCAAGTTTTATGTGACCACCAGAAATCTTGTATAGAGAACCAGGTTGAACAACATCGTAGAACTCATCTACGGGCTCATTAAAACAAGTAACATGGATCCTGGATGTGTCTTTATCTATGAATTCAAAACCAAATACTTTTCCTTCACGAGTAGCATTTTTGTATTCATGGATTGGTGTTTTTCCTAATGCTCGACCCTCAATGGACCAATGCTTATGATATGGAGTCAATGATTTAATGGGGAGTGGTTAAAAAGGAGCCAGATTTTGTACAAAATACTTTGTAATGAAGAAGACCCTAAGGCATGTTCAGAGGGTGAAGGTCCAAGGTAGTCAGTAACCTGAAGGAGTGGAATTGGGCTTCCAACTATAGGTGCATTGTTTGAGAAGATTTCAAAGTCTTTGATTAAGAGTGCCCTGCAAAGAATAAAGAGTGACAATTTAGGAAGGATTTTTAGTTTTGAAAATGAACTTTAATATGGTAGTGTTAAAGAAAGGGCTTACGTGAATTTATGGAGCATATTACAAGAATATTTCTTGAGGAAAATAATTGATTCCTTCATCAAAGCATCTTCAATGAGAAGATATTTGAATTTGTCTGGTAGTAGTGCAGAATGGCTATGTTCACCATCAGAGAGTTCCAGTCGATATTTGGTAGATGTAGAATGTGTTTTTTGGATTGTATGTATAGATGTAACTTGTAAGTATGGATCTATAATAGGTGTGTCCACAAGAATCTTAGCAAGTACACCTATCATTCAATACACTGTTGTGAAGTACACTCTAAAAGGAACATATTAGCCTACAAGTACGGGTATGTTTTGTGGTTAGTTTGTGGCAGACTTAGTATATGCAAAATGCAGATCAATTTCAAGTGAAGAAGTTTGAGCACGTTATATTCAAATAGAATTTTTTTGACACATAATGATTAGTATTTTAAAAACTTTGAAAAGCTTGTTGGTAGATAAGTTGTTGATTTACCCTTCTTTACCCCTAGTAGGAAATAATTGTGCATGAGGAATTTACGTTAGTTTGTGTTTTTCTATAGAAGTGCATTGTATACCATTGTCTCTCTATAAACACGCCAATTGAATAATACAGAAACTGTGAAAAAGTACATTCTTATAAGGTAAACTTATTTGAAAGAAATTTATTTATTGTACTAAAAACTACTTTCATGTCTGTAGATAGGTTACATAGTGTAGAAATAGAAGCTTGTCTATTTACAATAGATTATTTATATAGATGGTTGTTCTTTAATTGCTTAGTGGAAGGTAAGAAAAATGATCATTTTCCATTCAAGTACATCTCATATGCCTGAACTATGGACGGTGTTGCACCACTTGTGTAATTTTGATCATAATACATCTCTTTCATGAAGGTGCAAAGGCCCTCCAATTCAGTCAACTATCTTGAAGTATAATGATGTCTTCTTCTTCCACAAGTGGGAATGGACATTCAAATTTGAATTTTTGCACAATATCATGACAGTTGGTTGATGAAATCAAAGATAGAGACTGAACATTGGTTGCAATATTTGTTGGTTGATTCACTGAGCGACATGATTCTTGTAGTATAATGGCTTCTACAATTGGAGTTGAGGGGCTGCTAACATTGTTCTTTGTCTCTCCACTTAGGACTTCAATAATTTTGCGATTATTCATGTTTGTTTCCATTTTCTGAGAGCAATGATTGTAAAAAATGTATAAGTTGTAGTGCAATAAATATCATTGTGGGCATAGTAAAAAATGTCAACCTATGTGTACCTAAACTGGATAGGTATTATATTATGCATGTGTATAACAAAAAATGAACTAAACAATACCAAATGGTTGGGTGCTGAGATGTTTAAAGATTAGATATGGTGTTGTAGAGTTTGGTTGGGGAAGTAGTCGTAAATTGCTTGGGTCATGGAATACCAAATTAAATTAAGGGGTATGCGACCAGTTGTCAACTTTGTAGGGGGAATTTCATTATTTGTTAAAAAGCATAGCCATAAGTCAACAAAAATAAAGTAAAGGAAATATTATACTATCTAAATTAAATTTTGTTTGGAAACTATAAGTAGAACAATTTATTGTAAGCAAGAAACTTTTTTTTATTAAAAGTACAATGGCATATAGAATGTGTCATTTAAAATATTTTAAGGTGCGGGCATACCTGTTAAGGATGGTATGTTGTGTATAAAGTATGACACCTTTAATAGTTGTATAGGCAAATTTGTTGACTTTCAAATCAGCTTCCCTGTTCCTATTCAGCAAATATACAAGTCAACATTTAAGGTAAGTATAAGTGTAGTGTTGGTATAAATTGCATGTGTTTCAAATTTAAAAAAAAACCTATGTAATGCACATGAGTTTTGAAACCGTTTCGTTTTAAAAAATCCATAAAATTAAATTAAGCCTAAAATTAAACTATGATTTTATGATTATTTTTTGTTCAAAGCTGGATGTAATGACTACTAAGTGTTCCATCCATTCTCTTGAGAAGCGAGTTCTTGTAAACCAGGTCTCATGAAACATAGGTCACTGAGATTGGCTCGAAACCTCCACAAGTGATTTCTGAGAGCAATAAAAATTTAACTTGGTGTGAAAAATAGCTCCTACTTATTAAGTAATTTGTAACTAGTACTTATTATATTTATTATTTATAAATTTTAAAAATAGTTAAATTAAAATAATTATATTAACTTCAAAGTATTGTAACTAAACAAATTAAGAAATTAAGTAGAAAATTAAGTGCAAAGTCTTAACATTAAGTAAAAAATATGTCAAAAAATTAATACTAAATACTAAGTTTATTAAATTTTTAAACAATAGAAATAAAATGTGTTTTCTAAATTTAAAATTAATATACAACAAACAAAAATAACATTAATTGATTGGAAATATATTAGATTTCTTAAGTTAATTATAAAATTGATATCAAATTAAAATAAATATAATTAAATTGTTATATAAAATAATAACTAAAAAGTTTTATAAAATTTAAATATAAATACAAATAAATTTTTAAACCAATTAAATTCAAAAACTTAATCTATAATTTTTCTAAAAAAATGTAGATTTGACCCAAAATCTCAACGTATTTAAAGATCTTTATTAAATTTATGAAATATGCAAGACATACAAAATTTCAATAAAATAAATATTAGCAATAATAATAAAAAATAAGGAAAATTTTGACTTGTAAAAAACTAATAGTAAATTAAATTAATTAAAATGAAATACATATAAAAATAAATCAACATAGAAATTATTTTAGGGCATTTAACGGATGTAGGAAAATAAGGGCAAAAATTTCATAATGTGTCTACGACTTTAGAGTCCATGAAATTGTAAATTGTGCAAGCTGTGGTGAATTATTTGTACTACAATTGGTTTAAGCATATTCAAATTAGAGGATGCATAGAGGCAAGGGGTTTGCCAGGCATGAAAATAATGAGCAAGAAATTTACCAGTTTAACAAAATTTCTAAGTCATGTCATGTTTTTTTTATGTTAAACCTTATTAAGTGAATATTTGATAATGTATTATACTCAATGCTAAGATTTAATGTCCTAGTTTGAGTTTTTTAAATCATTCAACCTTTTTAATTTAAAATATTCTTAATATAATTAAACTAAACATGTTTTTCTAAATCTATATTTATAATTACTTAATAAAAAGCATTTTTATTATATATAATACAAAATAGTTTTAATTAAACCTATAACTTTTCTTTGTAAAAATTAACTATTCATGTAATCTATTAATAACATACTTAAATTCAGATGATTTTTTAATTAATAAAAACAATCTCATTGGAAACGTTCATAGAACACCGTTATATAAATCTAAAACAACCAATTTAGATTCTATGCTAATATTCTGAAACAAACTTAACTCATTTTATATATTTTTTTAGAAACTATACTTCTAACTGTTAATGACATACTAATGAAATGTCTGACTTCTTTTATAAAATTATTTTGTATGCAAAATAGAAGATTGGAAGTATCCAACATCATACTTTACATTGCATACATTAACGACACACAAAGCAAATGGCTTACTCTCTAACTATATGCAACATACCATGTAAGTGACGCCTAAGGCAAGGTAAAATGCATGCAATGATAAGAACGATACTAATGTGAAAGTGTGTTGGAAAAAATAAATATACAAAAGCAGAAGCGCACTTGATCAAATAAAAACCATATTTTCCAATGACTGAACACGTCGCTGACCATTACATAGGACGAAATAAACAATGGCCAGATCAAGTGGTGATTGAAGTAAGATAATGTTCTAAGACTTGAGTGGAAATAGGCAAGGTCCATCTCGAAACACTGCCAAGGAAGGTAATAGCAATATTACAGAAAAAGGAAAAGAAAAAGTGTCTATACTAAGGGATAAATTGTTAGGATTAGGTAATACTGAGAGGGGGGGGAATCAGCATTACAGTACTTAAAATAAACTTTAAACCAATTCCACATAAACCATAAGCATACTAAAATCAAAGGAACATAAACAAATAACATAGTACTCATAACACCATTATTTGTTGTTGAGGAGACCCTGGCCAAGGGAAAACCCCAGTGGGGATGGTACCCACAAGAATGCACTAAATTATAATGTCCTTGTTAGGAGCTGAATATTACATAGTACAATTCCTTGTTAGAGGAATGCAACCCTGTTAAAGGTATACAACACCCTGTTAGGGGCCAAGTAGGCTTAGAGCTCTTACAATATACTTATGTTACAAAGTGTTCTCAGTAATGAACAAAAACAAGCATCTCCAATGCTTAGATAGTTCCTGTCATAGTTCTGCAATAATCTCTTGTTGATGACAATTATTCAATTGTGTATTATCATTGATGTTTACACAAGTATAGTGATGTTTACACAAATGTCTAATCCTATCCAAGCACAGTCAGTGTTTGCCGAGCTCTCTCGCGCATTGAAGATGACCAAAGTGTTTTTTAGTTCTAACCGAGTTCACTTGGGCATTACAGTGTTGGTCGGGTGTTGAAGGATTTTAGTATTGACCGAGAAAAATAGTTAGTGTCAGCCGACTAACAGTGGATTATATTTTATGGATAATTAGTTATATGCAACTGATAAACATGAGTTTTATTATTTGTTTGGAAGGATATCAAGGTTGAATGGACAAGGCTTAACATATATATGAAAGATCACGTTTGTATTGAAAAGTGGAAGATAACAAGGTGATGTGGAATTGCATGTGAAGTGTGATATGAAGAGTGAAGGCAAAATTATATGTGATTATGATTGAAGACATAATACATAGGACTACAACAGAATATCCAATTAGTGAGGATCAAGTACTTAATCCAGAACATAGTCAATCCAGGTCAATCCATTGTTACTCTCTAACAATTGTAGCAGTGATTAAAATCTCTTAACAGAGTAGACTTAACAGTCTTTTTTAAGTCCTCTAGCAAGTTGAAATTTCTATATTGAAGTGTTTGAAGACCTCTAACAAGGCCACTCCTTACATGTTGATTAAATCCTCTAAACATGTCACACCTAACAGTGTGTTATTGTAACCTTTAACAGGGTTGGCTCCTAACAGGGCTCACTTCAAAAGAGTGAAAACCAATGACTAGTTGCTATTGGTGGTGTTTCCCATATTGAGTTTCCACGTTAAATCTTGGTGTTATCTGTGTACATATCATTTTATTTATGGTGCATGTTTATGTAATTAATTACTAAAGATAATCACAGTTAATATCTTAAGATTTGCTATGTTAACCGAGTGACAGTGAAATATCTATGTTAACTAAGAAACAATGACTAATTTGTTTAAGACATCTAAGGGACTTGGATTTTTTTTTGTGGTATTTTATTCACTCATCCCCTCTCAGTTTCTCAACTCATTTCCAACAATCGGTATCAGAGTTGCAAGTGCTTACAGGGAAGGTTCAAAGGCCTAAGCTAAATATCATAGATTTCTTACAGAAGGGAGATCTCTAAGCTCAACAAGGACAACTTCGATGCATGGCAAGATCTGATGAGGCTACATCTATCTACTATTGGAGATACTGGTTTGCAATTCCTAGATAACAAGTATGTGGAACCACCGAGACCTATGTCTATGGATCAGATGGTGGAAATGAAGTATCATAACATAATGATAATTGATATATCCTCTGCACTCAGCTATTCTGAATTTGATGAAGTCAAGGACTGCCCTACCACCTTTGATATGTGGAAAAAAATACATGATATCTATGGAGGAGATGAAAATGTAAAGAGATCCAAATCATAAAGTCTCCGAGGTCAATTTGATATGATGAAAATGTAAGAAGGAGAGGACATTACAAAATACAGTGAAAGAATCAAGAAAAGTGTCAGTGCCATCAGAGCTGCCAGTGGAGTAATTGAAGACAAATAGTGGTTAGCAAGGTATTGATAACTTTAATTCCTATCTATGCAATTAGAGTTTCAACTATTCAAGAGATGAGATGCAGTAATGGTATAACTCTAGATGGATTGATTGGAATATTATCAGCCTTTGAGTTGGATAACTTTGACAATTATTCTCCTAATTCTAGCAATCTTGAGTCAGCATTCAAAGATAAATTAAACCTTGGAAAGATGAAAGGAAAATAGATTGACAGTGACAGTGATGATGATTCTGATGATGAGGATCTGGAAATGATTAAAGCATTACTTTCTAGGAGAGCTGCAAAAGGAAAAGGACAATACAAAGGAAGAATACCATTGATTTTCTTTTCATGTGATGAGGTTGGTCACATTGCTGCTAAATGTTCGAACAAGGAAGACAAAGGTGAGAAAAAGTTCAACAAGTATAAAGGCAAGAAAGATTACAAAATCTACAAAAGCTACAAGGACAAAGGTAATAAATCTTGTTATATTACTAAAGATTCTGATAGTGATGAAGATGAAGATGAAATGGTTTACATTGCTATTAAGGATGGGTCAGATGGTGAAGACAATGAAAAGACAACATTATATTCTCATATTAGCAAGAATGACACCTAGATAATTGATAGTGGTTGTTCTCACCACATGAATGGTGATAAAACCAAATTTGAACATCTTGAACACTATGATGGTGGGAGTGTTAGTTTTGGGAATGATGAACCCTACTATGTAAAAGGTAAATGTTGTATTGCTCTTACTGAAGGAATCAAATGTGATAATACTTATTGGGTTGAAGGACTAAGGCATAATCTACTAAGTGTGGAACAACTAAATAACATTGGTTTCAACATAGAATTCATTAATGGTAAGGCCAAGCTCCTGGATGGTAGAGGAAACCTAGTTGAAACTGGCAGGCAAAAAAAAAGGTAATCTATTTTATCTTGATGTCAATGAAAGTTCATGTTTTATTGCACAAGTAGAAGAAAGTTGGTTATGACATAAAAGGTTGTGTCATGTGAGCTTTGACAACCTGATCAACATAAGTTAGAATAGAAGAGTAAGAGGTATTCATGTTCTGAAGAAACCTGAACTAGCAATATGCAAACAATGTCTGATAATCTCTAAGTTCTATTGATGATTAGTGACCAACACTTAGTCATTCAATTAGGCAGTTTTTAGTTGGCTATCATTGTGGCTGAGCTAAAACTATGCAAGGTTGAGCAACATTGTCGAGTAGTTTTCAATTTGCCTAGTTACATTGCCGAGCCAAGTTACATTGCTGAGCCGAGTAGGACACAGAGATGTTAAGTGTCGAGCGACAGACAAGTCAAGTGCCGAGCAAAATAGTTTTTGTGTACATGTCTGGAATGATACAAACTTCAAGGATAATTGATCTGGCCGACTTATATAAGCTTTTTGGGCTGACTTATGTATGCATTTAATATTCTTCTATGGAGTTAGTTATGCATTTAATTTTTTTATCCTATGCATGACCTATTGTAAACATTAATTGTAATACCATCAAGGTATGGGTATCAGATCTTGATCGTTGATCTAGATCTCGCTATCAGACTTGAACAAATATATTAGATTGCTTCTAAACCCTATTTTGTAAGTGTGGAAGGAGAGAGTAGACGAATTGTCTAGTGACTGCATTTTGAAGTGAAATGCACAGAGGGTTATTTTGTCAAGAAGTAGAGATCAAGTAGAGTGACAACATAGTGAACAACAGAGTAAAGTTATATCAGATTGTGAGATCTTAGAAGGTACTAGAAAGAGGAGATCCTTCATCAGCATCAGAGTGCATAATGAAGGATCAATACTTGAGACATTCTAATCATTGTATCGGGTGAAAATCTCTTAACAGAGTGGTTCTAGCAGACCTTTCTTTATCTCCTAACAGAGTGCTTACTTCATTGTAAGTTCAAATCCTTTCACAGGGTAGATTGTAATGATCTTAAGCTCTTAACCAGGAAGACCTTTAACAAGGTAGATTACATTTTGTAATCAACATTTGTAATCTTAACATGTACACTTTATTAGTGCAGTAGTGGAGAATTTTGTGGGTGTCATCCTCACCCCAGTTTTACCTATTTGGGTTTTTGGGTTACCAAGTTATTGTGTTATGTGTTATTTATTTCATTGTGTGGATGCTATCTGAGATTACATTAGATTCATATATGTATGAATGTGGATTAGTTTGTTTTAAGTGTTTAAATTTGAAGATCTGATTCACCCCCCCTCTTAGTATCTTGCTTTCCCATTATTGTATTTCCAACAATTGGTATCAGAGCTCAGTTCTCTAAATAGGTCATAATCAACTTGAGAATACAGATCTTGAGATGGATATCTACAAGATGGGTAAAGTCATTGAGAATCAAAAGATTGATATTCAGCTAGCACTACAACAACTTGAGACTACAAGACAAGAATTAAAGAATTCCTTGACTGCAAGGAAAGATCTAGCCAAACTAATGAATGACACTCATTATCAAGAAGAGGACACCACAAATCTATTTCAAAATGGAGATTCTACTAAGAGTGATGCAGCAATAGCAGATCTACTAGAAAAGAACATTGTACTATGTGAAGAAGTCAAAAACTTGAAAAAGGAACAAGAAGCCCAATCAATAAGAATGTGTGAAGTTATTGAACAGAAAAACAAAGCCGAAGATGTCAAGGCTATGGTAGAAGAAGACAAAAGAATGATGACTACCAGACTTGATGAAAGAACACATGATGTGCAAACAATGACAGTCAATCAAGTAGACATGGCAAATCAACTACTACTTTTGAATCAGGAGATCAGTAGGAAAGACTTGGAGATTGTAAATCTTAGATTTGAGAACAGTCAATTGAAAGATGAATTGAGATCTGAGAAAGAACTTAATAATAGAGTGAATGATCTGAGTGCAGCTATGAGCTACTTTGAACAACTAGTGGAAGCATCAAGAAGACCTAAAGATTCTTTTGGATTAGGTCACACTGAACAACATACAACCACTGAAGATGGAGAATCATCTAAGACAGGTGAAAGAAGGCATGCAAAGCTGAGAAACAATAAACCTGTTTGTCACCACTGTGGGAAACTAGGTCATACAACAAACATTTGCCGAAGCAAGAATGGTAAGTCCAATCCAAAAAATAATTTTAATGGTTACTGCTTTAACTGTAATAATTTTGGACATCAAGCGCGTGAATGTAAGACAAAGGCAAGAAAAACACCTATAATCAATGGTAATTGCTATAACTATCACAAATATGGTCATAGAGCACAAGATTGCAGATCTAAAGGTAAACAACAGTGGACATCAAAGGTACAAGAGAAATCACCAAGAAAAGGCAATGCTTACAATTGGGATTACAATACATGGCATAGTTGTCATTACTATGGTGAGTATGGACATGTTCCAGAAAACTGCATAAGGACACATTTCAGAGGTAAATCTAAAAGTTGGATGAATGGAAGCCTAGTTTGTCACAGTTGTCTGAAAATTGGACATACAAGAAAAGATTGCAAGAATAGAGTACCTGCTCCTATAGTTGAGCAAATTAGAGCATAGATGAACAAGACATGGGTTAAGAAGTCTGAACCATGCAGCAGTGAAGCTAGTCAAGCTGAGGTCACCCAATCCAATGGATCAGGTGATCACATCATCTCCAACTAAGAAAAAGAGGTATGTAAGGAACTGTTTCTAAAAATTCTTATCTTACATCAGTTCCTAACATGAAATGTATAAAAGTCCATATTTGCATATGTTAAGATGCACCAGGACATATTTCTTGAAGACAAAATGCCAAGATGAGCCAATTGCACTAATAGGTGTCGAGCACCAATCATGGACACTAAGGCCAAATTCTTTAGTGAGTGCTGAGTTTTGTTGGCTGAGTAAAGTTTTGTGAAGGCCGAGTTTAGTAAGCCGAGTGGGATACAAGTTGTGTTAAAGCTGAGGACAGCTGGCTTGCACTAACTCAACGGGAAGAACATTCATTGCTTACCTACCTTGACCTTTCAAAGTCTATAAAAGATGAACAGTTGACACTTCATTTTTACCTTGTGATTTTAACTATTTACGGAGTGATTGAAGTAATTTGCAGAATTGATCTTAACGGAGTTAGCATTGAAGATTTCATCAGTGTGCTGTCTGTAATCCTAAGGTGAACAGTGCAAAGAGATACTTGCCGAGGTACTCTTTTTTTCATCTCTTGAACCCTAATTTTAAGATTATGGCTGCAAGTTCTTCCACACCAGCTAAGAGTATGGAGGTAGGACCAGAACAAATTCAGTTAGTACAAAGTGATGAATGTGAACCTCTCAACTTTTGAGCCATTCCTGAAAGTGTGATTCAGAGTGATTTAACGGGAGCCCTCTTATCCATTCCACCCAAGGTACTCATGATTCATGATGTTCAATCATGTTATATGGTTATGATTGGTGAAGTAGGTGATAGTGAAATAAGGAAATCCTATGGCAAATTGTGTGACAATGGAGTTCTGAAGGCAGAATTCAAACATTTAGCCGACAAAGGGTTAACTCATGCCCTAGATTTTCCACAAGGTTTTAAAGATGAATGGATTAAGGTTATCCTTAGTTGAGTTCATGGCATGTGTATATGGTTGGATAATGGACCAGTCAAGATCACCAAAAGCATGATTGATCGAGTGACTGGATACCCTATAGTGAACGAAAAACAGACCATGAGGGATAACAACAAAGAAGAAATTACACTGAACATTAGAGCCATATGGAACAAAATAGGTATGACTATCTCTACAATTACAGACCTAGAACTTGACTTTGGAGTAAGAGTAATAGCACATAAGTTCTATCAGTCTAGCAGATTGGATAGTGTTCCTTGTATAGCCATTGATCAGGCATGGAAAATTGTTAAGAAGAATCATACATATGATCTTACCAAGCTATAGTAGACATAATTAGCTGAGAACCTAGCATCAATCAGAAAGGCTAAGAGCTCATCATGTAAGTTTGGTTCTTTACTAGTCTGTATATTTTTCTACATTCAGGATACATTTCCTACATTGGGAAATATTGTTTGGAAAAAGGATAGACCCATTACAGTTTAGATTAGTGAATGTATTGAGAAAATAGGAAGTAATTTCAATAGCATTATGGGGAGCTATTTTGTAGAATTCAAGAAGAGAATGAGATTAAGGACTAGGATTCCTAAGTCACTAGTGGAGAAGCACTATGAAGAAATCTATTTTCTAGTTGATATAGATAATACTTATGTCCAGGTAGTGACTCCTAGGATAACATGCTTAGAACCATTTCTATATGAAATTAACATTGATGAAGCATCAACTACCATCATTACACTCCTAGCCGAGGCAATTGATACTATAGTAGAGAGATTTGGAAATTTTGATGAAGCTAAGGCTAAAATTTCTAGAAGTTTGAATGAGGGAACTATGGAGAGGAAAAGAAAGAAGATTGTGAAAAACTTGAAGAAAATGGTTGGCTTAGGTAGTGATGAAGAACTTGAGGATGCACCTTTAGGCCTGAACACTAGGAAAGGTGAGGATATTTCTATAGAGGAGGAAGTGAGTGCATCAGAAGAGGTTACTAAGAAAGCTAAGGGCAAAAGACCATCAATTGTCATAGTAACCAAGCCAAGCAAAGCCAAACCCAAGGTTACACCTCTTGCAGCTAATCATCCAAGGACTAGAGCATCTACTATTACTTCTCCAGTTGAAGTACAAACAAAAGTATATGGTAAGAGGAAAGTTGCAGAATGTAGTTCTGGAAAGGAAGCAAAGGTTGCTCCTAATGCTGAGCTGAGTAAGCCAACAAAGAGACCAAGGAGATTAAATTTGGGGACAAATAGTGATGAGGAAAAGATAGAAACTGATGAACCTAGCAACATACCTACAAAAAAATTCAAGAAACCAGCTAGTATTGATGAGGTATGTGACACTTTGAGGAATTCAGCAGGGTTAGCAACTTTTAAGCTCATTAAGTATGAAACATTGAAAACTGCAGATAGGCACAAAGTATAGGAAGCACTCTTGGATATGATGAGTACTTTCAAATTAACTCCTATAGAGATAGGAAATCATGTGCCCAATGAACTTTATTTTTCTGTCAAGCAACTAGGAATTTGCACTTGCCACAGAAAGACAGATCAGGGAAGGAACACTAGCCTAGGTAATACCTGAGCTAACCTCAAAACAAAGAGCCAAATTCATTAAGGATTACAAGAGTAGGTTTGTTCCTAAAATTAGAGGCTATGCTATTCTAAAAAATGATATTGAAGGTGTAGTACAACAAAGAATAAGGATCTGGAAGGAAATATTTGGACTGGTCATTCCAAAAGACAAGAAATTTGGTGAAGGGACATCTGAGCAAAAGACAAAAGAAGTTGAAGTAAAGACTACCCCTGAGCCACATATTACACAAGATCAAATTGCCATAGAACAGGACAAAACCAAAGTTGCATTAGATTCAACTAATTCTATTGATATGACTACAGTTAGTCCTATGGATTTTATAGTTAATGATCCAAGCAATTTGAATGTCGAGGAACAAGAGATGTCGAGTGGTAAAGACACTCATTCACCTATTAAGGAAATTGATACTGAAGAAGGGAAGACCACAACATCTGATGAGATAATTAAAGTTGTCAATGATCAGAAAAGTGAAGAGAAACAACAAACAAATGAACAAGAGGTAACTTCATAGAATCCACCTATTTTAGAGGTTGTGAAAATAGTTTTAGATAGTGGAGTAGGGATGAAGGATACTGTTGATGAGCCTAAAGAAGAAGAGGAAATGCAAGTGTTGGTTGATATAGCACACTCTGTATCATCTACTCCTACAAGTCCTAAAACTGGTGGATCCATAAACAGTACTGATAGAATAAAAAGAAGCATTGGACATTGACACTGTCAAAGGAAAAGATATTATGCTGCCAAGCATAAGTTCTCCAGAGTTGAAGAAGAAGAAAATCTTGAAGAAGAAGTCTCAGATTATAGATGTAATATTAGATGAGGTCATTGTGATTCCACAATGGGATCCCAATGAGTTATATTTTGAACAAATAGGGACTCTTTAAGAATTACTTAAGAGGAAGAAGATACAGGAAGAGTTGAAGATAAAACAAAAGCAAAAGCAGGTGTTGCATGACATCAAAGACATATTTGCAAAGGCTTTTGACTTAGAGGATGAAATGCCTCAAGCTCCAATTATTGATTAGCTCATCAACATTGTACAGAAGGTAACTGATGAGGACATAGACAACAATGAAAAGCTTCTACAATGGTCCAAGAGAAGATTTGAGAGCAAAGTTCTAGAGAAAATCTCAGAAGAGATTGCCACAAAATAGGTTGAACTTTCTATTCTTGCAGAAACTTTAGAGAAAGTTACAGCCAATGTTTATTCTTTGTATAGAAAATTATGTGATGTTGAATTTTTCACAAAGGATAATCTACAACTTGTTGAGAAGCTACAGTTAGATTTGAGATCAACTGGCACTACTTTGGGTAAAGATACTACCTCTAGTTCTTTACATCTTAATAGGTTGATAAATGCACAAGGGAGAATAGCTAAGCTTATGGCTGAAGATGGTCGAATAAGGGCCAAATTGATAACTATTTAGACAAGCTTGTTGCCTCACTTGGAGGTAATACAGAAGGAACTTTCAATTGCAAAGGAATTATTAACTATAGAAAGTTTAGTGAGTCTAGCTACCGAGCTAGAAATAAAATTGGAAGTTATGAAGATTGCTAAGGAAAGCTAGGATACTACATTTGAATCCACCCTGTAGCTTCATAAACAATTTTTGGATAAGTACAACTTAACCCCACCAGCAATCAG